>JBBPNY010000004.1:0-127997 GCA_038091165.1 Rubroboletus pulcherrimus
GTGCTTTCCGCCAAAGAGGAACTGGAGGGCGCGGTGCTGGAGCTCGGAGCGCTGAAGAGGGTGAGGAGGGAGTGGGGAGGGGAGGGGAGGCAGTGGGGCTCACGCGGATCTCCTCGTCGTCGGCGGGGAGCATGTAGCGCTGGCTGAGGGCATTGAAACGCCTGCCGTGAATTTGGGTGAAGAAGTGGGAGTCGTCGTCGCCGACGTAGGTGATTTGGTTGAGGGGGAATACGACGGGGTAGTTGAGTCGCATGAGGGAGGTGACATGGCAAGAGGGAGAGGAAGGATTGGCAGACTTATATTTCCGGATGGGGGGGATGACGAGAGGGACAATGTGTGGACGGATTGCGGGCATACGGCGGGACCTGAAGCGTGCATGATAGGGATTTGAAATGGGACAAGTGTAAACTTATGGAAGCTTATAGATTCGGCTTGATGTCGTGTACAAACACCGTCCGTGTCGATTCCCCATGCCACCCACGATTGCTGCTCGCACTCACAAGGAATCGTCCGCCCGGATCTACAACTTGACCCCGGTCAGTGGACTCCTCCCCAATCCGGTCTGCTCCACACGACTTACCCATCTGCGACACATAGCCCCCGTGATGGCCCGGTATGATCTTGAACTGCACCCCTCCCCTGCTCCTCACGTTCCCATCACTTTCCCCAGCCTCCGCCGCATTCCACAGCCGGATATTGTCGATCGAAGCGCTACAAAGTCGGCGTCACATACACCCCCTTCACCCGACCACAATCACGCACCACGCGATGTGGCGACCATCAGGAAACGGCACCACACACGACACCACCCCCGAACTCGCGGGATTCCGCAGACTCTTCACAAGTCGCGGCGTGCAACACACCCCACTCCGTCCCAGCAGCCGCACATCCCATACATCCACCGTCCCATTCCGTCGTCCCACGTACACCTGTGATCCGTCCGTCGACCAGCACGCCTGTAGAGCAAGTCTGTCCCCACCATCCCCACATACAACTGGGACCACCTACAGAAACACACCATGGCGGTGTCTTCTCACTCAACCACAGTCTTCCAACCCCCTTTCCTGGCGTATTCACGCGCCTGTCCCAGAGCATCACCTGCCCATCGATTGCAGAGATCATCAGAATGTCCGCCGAAAACGTGGCGCTGTTCTCGCCGCCGAGTAACGCTGGCGCATTTTTAGGTGGCGCAACGCAGCTTTGCGATGATCGTGCTCCCTGCTGGGCTTGCCATGTAGCATCAGATGCCCCCCCATCGGGAACCGCAAGTCCCACATAGCCACTAGCACCAGCCCTCTCCTTGTGGCTGCTCTTCCCCCGGCCCGCACCGCCATCTCCAACCGAATGCTTCTCATCTCCCTCCGGTTCATCGTCGAAAAGCGGATCGAAAGATGTGTCAGATTTAGCATCGCTTTCTTGACTAGCCATGTTGGAAATGCCATTTTGACTCCCAGAAGCATTCCAAGTGGCTTGCTGCTCCCCATGTGCCTTGCCCGCGGCAGTGGAAACCATGTCCACGTTCCCACTCGACTTCTTATGTGATGTAGCTCCAAGTGTGGCAGAATATGTCTCCGATTCTCCGCCTACTCCCGCGGAGGACATCGAACCGAATCCCTCACACAAGCCGTTCACTGGTCTGACTGCGACACCGACAAGCTGTGCCCCATGTGCGGTAAATTTTCGGACAGCTTGTCCCGTGTTCAAGTCCCATTGCTATCAAAAAAAAGCCATCGGTCAACCCGCCATAGTGACCCTGCTGAACGTCATCCTTACGCTCGCTTCCCCATCCCAGCTTGCACTGAAGAAACCCTTCTCGTCATGGTCAATCGAAAGCCCAGAAACGGGCCCACGGTGGCCTTGCAGCACATGTATCAGCCGTCCAGGATCGTGTCGAACTGTGAATAAATTAATGTGACCGCGCTGTGAACGGCACTCCATAACGTTTCACTGTGATGAACAGGTTAGAGCGCACGTACGCTAGTTCCACCGAGTGCCCACAGTGCATCAGAATGCATAGCCAAGCTGTAGACCGGCGACACCGTCGTCTCGCTCGCTTGGGGATACCCATGTTGCAAGTTCATGAGATCAGGATTTTCCCACCAGTACCGTATTTGTCCAGATTTCATGTTCCCCTCAACGACATTGCAGTGGTGCCGCTGAGGAGCGGTCAGGGTAACCCTCCCATTGACGGCGGCGAAAATGTCATAATCACGGATATAGCCATCGTCCGAACCGGTCAATAGATGTGACATGCAAAACGACGAGGCCAGTGCGTGAGTGGGAACCGGATGAGGAATAGCACATATAGCTTCTACCGTGAAAGATCGGGGTAGCTGCGACCTGTGGATGGACGAGAAGACCAAGGCACGTTTGCGAACTTGCGCCGGCGAAGGCGACCTCGGTCTCACTGACGGGACGACTGATTTGAGGACACCGTTGAGCTACATAGCGTCCACAGAAAATAGTAGTACCTTTGGGTGATTCCGGCGTAGATGATCGTGGTGTCGCTGTGACCACCCGTGCAGGCGGTGAAGACGGCTCCAGACCCGTGTCAATCGTCGGTTCGATAGACGGCTCGGACTCTTCCTCGTCGTCTTCCTCGTCCGAGTCCTCCGAACGTGACTCCTTGACGATCGAACGCGAACATCAGCCCACGCGAAGGAAGAGAGGGGGTATAGCACGCACGTCGTCCCCATCCGTCACATCGTCTACGCCAGCCTCGAGCGCACCGAGCAGCGCCTCGTCTATCTCGTTGTCGTTGTCCTCGTCACCCTCGCCGTCGGTCGTGCCATCGAATTCGAGGTCGTCGATGGTCTCACCTTCCGAATCGCTATGTGCCATGTCAAAGAGGTTAGTTAGATAGGGAGAGTTCGCACGGTGCCTTGTATAGCGGCGTCCACGATGGTCCTCGCAGATTTAGGACGGAAACTCAATGCCGCCCTTTCATCCCTCGGTAGGGCACCAGTTGTGGATGAGAAGGTATGTCGATGAGACATAAATCCCGACGACCGTCTCGTACATGTATACAGGTGTTAGATGCAACACTCAAAGAGATCACCGCTGCACTTCTCGAGTCCGATGTCAATGTCAAGCTTGTGGCTACCTTGAGACAGAAGGTCAAGGCAAAAGTCAAGGCCGCTTTGGATGGTTCTGACAAGTCCAAAGACCTTAACCGGAAACATCTCATACAAAAGGTGACTTCCTCGGTCAGGTTATCTATGATGGACGTTTATTCGCCGACCGTCAGGCTGTTTTCGACGAACTTGTTCACCTAGTAGACCCCGGGGTTGAGCCATACAAACCAAAGAAAGGCCAGTCAAATGTAATCATGGCTGTTGGCCTCCAGGCATGTCTAACTCGATCGCCGTCCTCGAGAATGTCCCCTTGACCGTGTTCTAGGGTAACGGCAAGACTACGACGTGCACAAAGCTTGCTGTATATTATCAAAAGAGGGGATTCAAGTCGTGTATCGTTTGTGCCGACACTTTCCGTGCCGGAGCTTTCGATCAAACCCGACAGTCGGCGACGAAAGCCAAAGTGGCTTACTTTGGATCGTACACCGAGACTGATCCAGTTGTGATAGCAGCGCAAGGTGTTGCTAAATTCAAGAAGGAGCGTTTCGAGGTCATCATCGTGGACACGTCTGGTCGGCACAAGCAAGAGTCCGAACTCTTCCAGGAAATGGTCCAGATCAGTGAAGCTGTCAAGCCGAACATGACAGTCCTCATTCTCGATGCTAGTATAGGTACGTGTCCTCCCTGCATATCTGTCCCACCCTTATGTCTTGCAGGTCAGGCCGCTGAGGCGCAAAGTCGCGCGTTCAAGGAGAGTGCTGATTTCGGTGCAATCATTGTTACGAAGATGGATGGGCATGCTAAAGGTGGGGGTGCTATCTCCGCGTATGTAGACCGGTCTTCTTTCCTGCCGAATATTGACACGCAACCGTGACCAGCGTTGCTGCAACCAAAACACCAATAATTTTTCTTGGTGTGGGGGAGCATTTACACGACCTGGATCGATTCTCACCGCAGCCATTCATTTCAAAGCTACTGGGTTTGGGTGATATGCAGGGCCTTATGGAGCATATGCAAGACTTGGCGGCCCAGAACCCAGACAAGCAAAAGGAAATGGCGAAGAAGCTCGAAGAAGGTAAACTCAGTATAAGGGACTGGAGAGAACAAATTCAAAATGTCATGAATATGTTTGTTCCGTTTCACTTTCCCCATCCGTCATCGCTAATTTCTGCCTGGTTTTACAGGGGTCCTATCAGCAAGATCGCATCAATGATCCCGGGTCTCCCACAGGAATTGCTTGCCGGTTCAGACGAAGAAGGCTCGCTGCGCATGAAACGGATGATTTATATCACAGACAGCATGTCCGCCGCAGAACTCGATTCGGATGGATCCATGTTTATGGAAATGGGGAAAGACGGCAAGCCGGCGGGCCTGACATGGAGGGTCACACGAGTGGCAAAAGGAAGTGGGACGACCGTGCGAGAAGTCGAAGAGTTGTTATGCCAATATCGGATGATGGCCAATATGGCTAAACAAGCAGGCGGAAAGAATGGATGGTGTGTCATGATACGGTGTGCTCGTGTTCGTATGTTAACCCTCATTTACAGGCTCCAAGCCATCCAAAAATTGCAAAGCGCGGCAAGTGGCCGTGGTCGCGGCGTGAATGGCATGCCGACCCCCGCGCAGATACAAGCAATGCAGGTCCGTCGCGTATATCGCTCAAAGTGGCTTGTCTTATTTAACACGGACACTCAGCGTGCAATGCCCCCGGGTATGTTGCAACAGATGCAACGGCAACTAAGAAGTGGCGGTGGTATGCAGGAGATGATGAAGGCCATGATGCAGGGTCAGGGAGGTGATCAGCTCGACATGGAGGAGATGCAAAGTATTATATTCTTCCTTTCTTGTCGGTACCGTTCTCACTGCTTTCGACAGGGATGATGAGCCAGATGGGTAATGGGCTGGGTGGATTGGGTGGACTTCCGGGGATGGGCGGGGGGATGCCTAATCTCGGAGACATGTTCAAGATGATGGGTATGGGTAACGGCGCTGGTCGCTAACCATTTTTACGATCCTGATTATCAGCAGATCGTTCATACTTTGATCTATGTATGTACACATATGGGCATTGTTTGCATACAGTTCATGGCGCTCAGACAAGGTTAAGTTCAAAGGTAAGAACAACCCGTGGTGCTGAAGGCGTGAAGGGATGATCCGAGTACCGTAATGAAAGCCTACTTGGTTTGGTCCCTTTTCCACAGCCTCTTTTTGACTGAGGCGGCGCTTTTGTTACCAAATATAAATGAAGAAGTGTGTTTGTCTGCGCCAGTCTTACGAGAGATTGCCGATGGGCCCGAAAAGACAAGCTTCGGGAAGAGGCTTGATCATCTCATTGAACTCTGTAGAGCAAGATTCGAGAACACACCATCCACAATCCGATCAATCCCACGGTACCAGAACCCAATAACACGATTGTCGTTAGCGTGCCGAGGGCGCGATTGTCATAGGATAGTAATGCCATTACAAGGGACGCGGCTGTCACCGGTCTCAGAAGAGGATGGCGGTTAGGATCCGTCCTGCGCTGAAGACCAGTGGGCCATTCATTTGGCAGCTTCAAGGAAGGTACTGTGTAACTTGTGCCAGTCCCGATTCGAGAGGACGTACCACTGCAATGATGGTGACGGCCAGAGTGCCAAGGATGATGCCTAGGTGAAGCGCCAGGTATTTCTCAAGTGACGTTAGGGTTCCTCGCCCCCCTGAAGGTTCTGCTAAGAAAAGCAAGAAACGAGGGAACACTAATAGACATATGGAGAATTGTGCCAGGCTGCGGATCGCAAAAGTCGGGTCAGCATGCACCAACTATGAGGAAAACGGGCCACCGTTACGAACACCGCAGCTGAGGTCCACGCCCAAACTGAGATAGATCCATCGTCGGTACTTGCACGTTGGCTTGTCCCTGGGTCATCCTGCAGGGGGGCGGCCGAAGTGCCACTCTTCCTTGCATGCGACCTGGACAGGTCAACCATCTGGATACTGTTTGACATGATGTTTCCGAACAACTAGAGGGTAAAGGCTGTGCATTAGCAACACTATGACCGCGTGTTGGGGTCCAGGGAAGAGGCGGGCGCAAACCCCCATTAGAGTTGATATCAGCAGGTCACAACGGGTTTCGTTGACCGGTTCGAATGGGCCCTAGCGAGTAGCGGGGGCCCTAATAATTTATTAACTTGTCGCGTCACCCTCGGGGCCATTGAGCCTCTCCGTGGGAGTCGGCCCTTCACTGGCCGCCGCCCGCTCAGTGGGCCATATGATAGCCGACACCTCCAACCTTCAGGTTCGCATGCCCCCCAAATCACCTTTATATGAGATCCTGTGATTTGTTTGTGGACTTGTGGGGCTTCGGTGGTCCTTGTCCTCGTGCCACTGCCAGTTACGACCAACGACGCCGTGAGACTGAGTGATTTTCGCCATGTGAAAGTCGTCGTAACTGAAGTTGCAATCGACCCTGTTCCATGTGGCTGTGGGTAACTTGCACAGGGTGTAGAAATGTATCTCCCGCTGACCTCGACATTCTTGCACTTGCTCCAACTCCCTCTGTCACCCTCGGATGGTGGTCACTCCGAATCGCGTCACAAGGATTATAAAAATTTCGCAACCCTTTCTCCATACCACGACGCTCCTAACGTTCCCGGCGTCTCTGTCAACCTCCCCGATGACTGCACCGTGGTCCAAGTCATTCTGGTGAGTTCTCTGAGCCACTGCTCCGGATGACCTCACTGCCGACTACTCAAGCTACACCGACACGGATCCCGTGGTCCCGTGGTCGAGCAACAGTTCATTCTCGGCCTTGTTGAATCCCTCGACAGCGCGCGGGATATCATTCAAGCTACTCCTCTTCCGCCGAACCTGCACTTCCTCAAGGATGGATACGAGTACCAACTCATTCCTCAGGAACTAACCATCGTTGGCCGTCGAGAGCTTTTCGACCATGGTGTCGAGTATGCGTATCTCGCCATCGAAATCGAGATTGTGTATGACACTCAAATTTCCAGATCGGCCCTTCGTTACCCCACTCTCTCGACGGATGTCGTGGTATCTAGCCCGGTCCAAAGAGTCATGGACTCTTCGTACTTCTTTGCACAGGGGTTCTTTGGTCTCAAGGCAGAAAACGTTACCTTCCGTACGGTCACAGACCTCGACGATCCTGTCTCGTGGATCACTCCTTGGAAGTCCTGTCCGAGGTTTTCTGCCCATCCATCCCACCAGGTGAATTTAGTTGTCTCTGTCGAGTTTCGTTGTTCACACCAGCATATACGCAGACGGCTTCGCAATGGACGGCTAAATACGTACCGCCCATAGCACAGAGACTTGACAAGCTTGTTCCTGGAATTAATATCTCTATGAACGATACTCGAGGTGCCTTGTATGCATGCCCATACGATCTTGCAGCTCGTAACCAGTCTCCGTGGTGCAATGTGTTCTCCACACGCGAATTACAGAATTTGGAGTAAGTCTAACCTGTCGCCGTCAATAGATGACGTCGACGTGGATGTTATAGATACGAGTACGATTTGCTTATGGATGGCGTCAGTGGCCATGCATCAAGAGGAGATCCTGGTCCTCTCCTTGGTGCTTTTTACGTCAAAAAACTTATCGAGCGGTGAGTTTAGGCTACACATTGGTTAAAAGCTGTGAAACATACTCCTTGTGACAGTCTTACAAATGCAACTGGTGACGCTGAGTCCCTCTATCTGGAATTCGGCCACGATACCAGTATACTTTTGCCGCTGTCAGCAATGGGTTTAAACAAGTCAGTAACTACTCGCACGGAATGAAATCACTGACAACCCGTCGCCGCAGAGACATTATGCCTCTCAACCCACGTCATGTGCCTGTGCATCGCACGTTCAGGACTTCACAACAAACACCTTTCGCTGCAAGTATGGTATGGGAGAAATTTACGTGCAAAAACACGTGCGTAAATTCTCCTTGGAGCGTAGTTGTTTTCCCTCACGGCGAGTAGCTTCCAAGGTCCCCAAGTTCGCCTCGTGTTGAACGGCGCAACGTTTCCTTTGTCTATTTGCGAGAAATCTACAAAGGACAAAAGATACGGAACATGTTCGCTGGACGAATTTGCGAGAGCAAATGAGTATAGCACAAGCGTCCAGTACAAGAGCGAAAGCTGGAATGCTGCTTGCGAGATGGATGGCTAGTGTTACATTCCTGCGCTTAACTGACAGTGCTCTGCAGGACCTACTCGGCGGGAACCTTTCAAGTTGATGCTCGTATGTGATGAACTTGAAATTGAGTACCTGCTTCTAATCGAGGTCGCGGATCTGCATGCGTACTAGCGAGAAGGACCTTGGCATTTTCAAACCTCACAGATGAATGTGTATGGGTACTCAACCAACATTTAGTTTGGCGATCAAGGATCGCAGTGTCTCATAATTTGTCTGTTGTACCATTCTGAGATAATGCAAAATACTTTACATCGACATTAATGTACCAGAGGCAGGATGCACAACACAGAACAAGGGGAGCGGATATAAATTGCAACCAAGGCTACCAGCCACCTGATCCCCAACTATTAGAATTTTGAATCATAGCAGCGCGCTGCGGATTCATTCCGGGAGGAATTTGAGGAGGGGGTTGAGCTATTGAAGGTCGTGAAAATGCAGAGGGAGTCTGATAACCAAGGGGTTGAGATGGTGGCATGGCATAACTGGATGTTGGTACATTTCCACCAAATCCAATTGCCGGGGTCTGGCCACCATACGGGTTTGGTGTACGGCTAGGAACTTGACGAACGGATAGATGGCCAGGTGTCGTATGGCCCGGTGTGCGACCTGGTGTGCGAGCACCCGCACCATAGGGCGTCTTCCCTCCTGTGCCTGTGGCACCTAAGTTTTGTGATTGGTGCAGATGTCTAGGCATTGTGTGAGAGGTGAAAATTATCATGCTATGTCACTAGTCCTTACCTAACTTTGAATGCGTCGCATAGTTCTGGTACCCCCGCGACAGCCGCTTCGAAGAGACAATACGATTCTGGTGTTACGCGAACGGGCTACCAAATGATGAGTATTAGGTTGTCACGAAGTCGAAACATATTACCCAAGTCTGGACGGTAGAGTTCTTGTTCGCCAAGAAGCAAAGATTGAAATGACCGGGTTTTTTGCGGTTCAACGTAAATCCATAGATACTCTTTGCGGGGTTGGCTGCGACAAAATTCTTCAAAGACAGATCTATAGGGTAGCGTAAACCCCAATCCAGCGTGGAAAACCAGGCAGAGCTACTCACGAAGCTCATCTTCAGATCCTTGCTTGAATTTTTCATGCGCCATCAGTTCCTCGACCTTCCGAGCGGTGGCTTGGACATGGTTGACGATCAACTCATCGAGATCGGCGTACTGATGTTTATCGTCGACAAACAACATTGTGCCCTGGCCCGTGTTGATCTCGGTAACGTCTATGGTGAATTAGCACTTCCATGGAAATTTGCGGTGGTGATACTGCGTACCGATGTGCTGATACAGCTTGTCATCGACTTTCCACGTCACAGCAAGGTGATCAACACCCTTCGAAGATGGTCTGATCACTACATCTCCCCGTTGCTGTTTATCCAGATAGTTCTCTGCTTGCGACGCGTTGAAGTTATGGAAATTGGGATGCTTGATGACACGTCTTGTCCGATCGGTCTCGGCTCTCTTTTTCCTGGCCTGCATCTCCAAATCACGTTCGCACTGTTGAGTGTTCCAATATTCATCACGTTTAACGCGACGGAAAAGGCCATCTCCTTGAATCAAATCCGAGGGACGAATCGACAAGTCCACATAGAATTGATCGGCGGGAAGATCAAGTTTGACGTCCACAATGACACCTTGTAGTGCCTGACCTTTCTTGACAACGTTTTGAGGGTTCACATTGCCCACATCCGACATGTATTCCATGTTTATGATGCCTTCAATGCCGGAATCAAGGCGCACCGTTACCGAATTCGACATTTTGTCGATGCGTAAGATGAGAACAGAGATAATGAGTCCCATGCGAAGAGTTCGAGGTGTTTCGCCGCTGAGCATGGTCAACACATCCCACGGTTGCATGGGAGGGAACGACGCGCGCTGCTCTGCGAATGGCTTGAGCAATTCTTCGCGAATAACATTGAGGGTATGTCGCTTTCGGTCTTCGTTGGCCTCGTACATGCTGACGGCGAACTCATCCAGATTGAGTTCGTTCAGCTTTCTCTCGTTGTCATTATCCTGCATGATGAGGGATACAACATGTGATGGGTGTTCGTCATGAACATCTTCCTCGTCGAGCTCAAGGGCGTCAGTTGCCATCTTTCGTGCAAGTTCGTAGTCCTCAGGATGGATACGAGTGTCATCTAACGGATCTTGGATGTCATCATCTGCATGTCGGTTTTTTGTGGGCTTTAGCTCCGTGTCATGAGAGATGCGCAGGAAACCAGCTGCATTGAGGAAAATCTTCGTAGTCAGTAAACTTGACTTGATAAACTGGTCGCGATTAACGAGATTGCCTCCCTAAATAGAGCGGTAAGTTAACGGCAATAAGAAAACAACTACAGAAACGTACGATCGACGCAATTTTTCGGGCCAAAACTTGAGCTTTACGTGGACCAAGGCCACATACGAAGGGTAGAAGGTGTTGGTAATAGGAGTCTGTTACCGCACGGTTGATGTCAACCCCGATCTTATTGGTCACATCAGCCAAAGCCCTTTCGAGTGCGGACAACAGCTTCTCTCTCGGAATCTGAACCAACATCAGCCAGTGACTGGATTTTAAAAAGTCAGGAGACTAACAAGATGCTGGTCCTCATCCTCGAGCGAGATTGCAACGATATCAGCACCTAGCGCGGCATACTCATTCAGGGGGTTTTGGGCGTAACGAGCCAAACCGACGCAATACTTTGCAATGTGCGAGAGCGTGCTGAATTCCTCGGTAGCTCGTTTACTATGCTGATAAATCCGGGCGACCTCGTCGTTGAGATAAATTACGGGGATATCAAAGATTTGTTCGTTGACTGGCTCCGTTCCCCACCCTGGAATATTTCCTTCAGCATCCACGCTTGGGGTCTTGCCATTAACAATTTCCTTAATTCGAGAGGACAACTTGGTTGTTGCCATGGTAAAGCCTCCTACTGCTATAACGTCGGGTCGTCGCCTTTTGAGTAAGTCGGTGAATTCGTCATGATAGTCGCGATCGACCAAGTTATCGAGTTTGACATGTTCACGGAGTCGACCCATTTCATCCAAAAGGACAAGGGTGATGGCGTCCTTTTGAGGATCTCCCTTTCCCCAGGAAATAGCGAGGACAGAGGGAGTGTATCCAGGTTGTGCGTCTCCAGTGACAAAGGGGGCGACATCGATGCGCTGAAACTATGTCAGCTAAAAAAGTACAGTGAGGAGTGATATCCTACGTCTTTGAGTTTGTTACCGCAATGGATGGCCAAAGCATCCTCAACCTCTTCCCGTAACCACTCTCTTGCCCATTTGATACCAATTGGAATAAGGTGGTATTCCAGTGCCTCTTGGACGACCCGGGATCGCTCTTCGTTCCACGACCTAGCGATGTCACTGTAACTGTCCGAAGCAAACGCGTCGTTGAGCTGGCGCTCGAACTTGGCCTTGGCTTCGTTGGTTAGGTAAATTGAGACAGTTACCAACAACTCGGCCTCGGCAGCCAGGATGTGCAAGAACTGTGCACTGTCCAACATCTGAGTTATAGGTTTGTGGTGAAGGTATTTGAAGTTCTGGCAATAAGGCTGGTTAGTAGGATATCAGAAAAGGAACTCAATTGTAACAAACAAAGTATGGATGATGCTCGTCAATTTTGTTGACACCCCGATCCGTAGGCTGAACCGATAATTGCGCCTCAGTTCTGAATAGGTCTCGCATGGATTGGCGGAGTAACGGATCTTTGCCTAATTCAGTGGCGAGAATCATCCTGGCGCGCCGTAGCACCTCTTCAGATCTTTGTAACGCAACCGCTTCGGGGTTCGCGAACTGCTCTGCGAAAGCGGTCGGATTCAGCTCTTGGTCCTCGACAAAATTGGGGCGATCATTAGCCACGAAATTCTGCACCACCTCATGGGGACGGATGCCAAAACCCTAACGTCAAGCGTTCAGTACAAGGGAAAAACAAACAGTCGAGAACGACCTACATCAGCCAGTTTTGCGACGATACTCTTCTTCGCGACCTCGTATGCAGAGATCCGACTTGGAACCTTACGCTTCCGGTCGGGTTCTTCATCGTCGTGGAAGTGGAAGTCGAACGAGTCTTGTTTGTTTACCTTGTATTTCATGGACAACCATTCGGTCGCGTCCGCAACCATCTCGACGCAGTCAATCCTAGGCCTGATAGACTGCACGAAGTATTCGTCTTCTACATTAAACCGAGTATAGGAAGCAATGAGGGCGTTCCGTCGATCAAGGAGAGAACGATATTTCTGGCCTAGAGTGTATATCCTCCACAACTCAGACAAGCTAATAAGCTCAATTCTGGTGCGCATCTCCTGAGGGTTGAAAAACGAGATGTAATCCCGTTTGTGTGTCCAAATATACGGAACTTCGAACTCGTGGATGAAGAGAAAGCGCAGAGCATACGAGACGGCCAAGACCAGGGCTTGGGAATAGGCATTATAGGGCCCGTCGGGAGAGAAGAAATCCCTGGTTTTACGACTGGACAAACGTGAAGTCACCCAGGTGGCAGCATCGTCAATATCTGCTTCTGTAAGGTTTTGATGGAGAGATAGAGTTGCATTAGGTGAAAGTGAAGACGTAGCGAGTTGCATGCGCTCCGGTATGTCTTGTGCCCGAATCAGATCGTCGTCTTCTGTAAGCATCCGAGCACGTATTTCCGAAGGTTCGAATACCTGAAAAATCACGAGTGTCAACTCTAGCCCAAGCGGGATAGACGATAGAACATACATCTTGGTATTTCATTTCAGGTTTGAGTCGCTCCTCGTACTCTGCTTCGTCGTCGCCTTCCAACGCCCAATCGTACTCATGACCATCACCGAATACATCGTGAATTTCAGCCCAAGCGCTAAGACAGATGATTAGGGGATGGGGTACAAAATGTGGATTCCGGACTTACTTGGCGTCAATACCAGCAAGCTCCGGTCGAGAGCCCATAGCTCTCCTCCGCTGGCGTTCCAACTTTTTTCTCTCCTTGCGCCTCTCCTCACGTTCTTGCTCGTCCATAGCACCAGCCGCGTCTTCTTCGTCCTCGTAGTCAATGAAGTCATCCATATCTTCTTCATCTTCCCTACCGCCCCCTGCCCGTTCGTCATCCCAGATGCGTTGAATGTCCTGGACTTGCGGCAGATCGTCGTCGTTATCGAGATCATCCTCGGAGGACTCGACTACTTGCTTCCGTCTCGAGGATGCGACTGGTGGAGAACCATCTTCACGGCCACGGCGAAGACGTGTCAAACGGTTTCTGAACGAGGTACCTGTATTTTCCTCAAGAAGCTCCAGGTCATCTTCTTCCAACGCTTCCGCTTCCTCTTCCTCTTCCTCCTCCTCCTCTATCCGAGAATAAATATCACTGAGACATAACATTGAGGACGGGAGCTTACCGCGTCTCCGATGGCGTCTCTTCCGTCGCTTCCTTCTTCTCCGTTGTTCCTCCTCGTCCTCTTCCTCTTCTTCCTCATCCTCGTCGACAATGAAGCCCTCTCTTATTCGCTTTTCCTCCTCTTCGTCGTCCTCGGCTTCTTCTGAACTATCGTCCGACACGCCGTTACCGTCTGCCATTGTCGCGTCCGCATCTTCCGCGAGTTGTGGATTCTCCATAATCTCGTCGTCGTCAATAAGTCTACCAGAAGGAGCTATAGGCGGAGACGACATGATGGTCAGTGAACCAGCTCGTCGACGCTGTGCAATTCCAAGACTCAACGTCAAAGAGGCCCGGCAGTTGCCGACGGAGCCACAAATTCTTGCTCTACCTTGATTCGTCAGTTTCACAAAATACACAATTTTGCATATTATTTTCGGTGCCCACACAGGTACATAGCACCTATCATACATTCTAGAGCTTTGCGAGTTAGAACGAGCAAAATCGAAGCAGAACTGGGTAAGATGTTAAAGGGCTGGTAGCACGCTGATTTGTCACTCGTGTTACCTGCGAGTGACACCGCAACTGAGTCCAAGACTCCAAGCTGATTCTGAAGCCTGCACCCCACTCGCTGGCGATCGGGTACCGGGGAGGAGCTGAAAACTCGCCTCCTCGCTTACCGCCAGCTCTCATGCATCACAGGTTTCATCATCCTCTAAGTAACCTCCAGAATAATCATAGAGTGATGAGCGGAGTCTGATTTTCAGACGTGTGACCAGGTGTGACTATCTGTGACATTTGTGTGACTGAGGAACTATTGTACGGGATAGTGTTACAGCATATGCACTCCCATATGTCTACGGTAAACGTGGGGAATGCTCCGATACAAAGCTTGGTAGCCTTGAGTGGTGATCAGCAAACATGGAACCACGGAGTTCTATTCGCGCACCCCTTAGGGCCAGAGCGGAATGTTCTTGGGTGCGCTTGTACAAGCGGGATCAATGGGAGGAGACATCAGATACTCGCCAGGTTCCACCCGATAGGGCAAGCCAAAGCAGTGATGGTATAGGAGGGAAGACCTGCATCAAATACTGGTGTTGGGATTTGGCCAGATGAAGGTGGGCTGTTGTAACTTGTGGAACGTCAAGGTAGAGATATCAATAGCATACTGCCATTCCTCCGTGGGCAGGAATTGCAAATCAACTGCAAGGGGTTGCTCGGTGTTCTGCGCGAGGAGAGTCTGCTTACGAGAGATATCAAAAGCGTAATGAAGAGGACCACGGCGAACAGCGATGGGGCTCAATCCTGACTTCCAGTCAATGTTCCAGGGACTTGAGCATCTGAATCGCACCGATATCTGAAAATGCGAACGAGTCAGTTGGAATCTTGGGTCCTAAATTAAGACAACCTTCCCAATAGATAGCGAGGCTTAGATGCGTCGAACACCTCCGGGCCAAGCCATCCCAACGGATCCTGATGCTCGATGAGAAAATCGAGGAACTCCAGAGTTTGGGATTGAATATTAGTGTTGTCCACGATGACGCCGTTAGGCACCAAGCCATTCTGGAGTTACAGTAATGAATTGATTGCTGTTCATAGCCAGCAAGACCATTTGTCTGGACGCCGTGCTCACGGCCATTATGTTTTGAGCTGACGTTCGCCCGGTCACAACGAGGACGGGTGACACTACCAATACAGAAAGCATATTCGACGGCCCGAACGGAATCTGAATCGGCATGGAAGTCTCAGAGCATATGACACGAGTTGGCTACAAATGCACGGAACATGTAATGGCCAGGTGATGCCCCAGATCCCGACTCCAAGTATCACAATCGAAAGGGTTACCCCGCCGAGTCCAGAGGAGTGATCATAGACTCGTCAGCTACCACCCACGGTGTAGTAGCATGCAGTTATGTTCATCATAATGACCTCTAGATACTGTTTCTTCCATGTTGTAGAGTTCAAGCTCGGAAGCACACAGCTATGGGAAGTAAAGCCATGGATTATAAATGACCACGTCACTGATCACTCGGAATTCAGTGAACGCCCTCGACGGACTTCCCTCAGTGAAGCATCTGGATCAGGAATCGGAGTGCTGTCCATTCAAAACGAGGAACAGGCTCGCTTTGTTACCACAGTCAACCATGATCGACACCCGACGGTCCGCTGAGGAAGAACACATGATTCTCATGCAGCAAGCATTGAACGAAGCACTATCGGGTGATTGCGTGCCCGTGCAAACTGCGTTTTGTGTCGGATGTGTTCTGGTCGCACGCATGCCAGGCATGGAAGTAGTCACTTTGACCACGGGATACTCGAGAGAGCTGCCTGGAAACACACATGCGGAAGCGAATGCCTTGGCAAAGGCACTCAGTCTCTCAAAGCCACACCTGGCAGCTCTCTTTCCGTCCGCGTCTCCGACCCCATCCATCGAGGACCTTCTCCGGTACACCGACGTTTATACTACGCTCGAGCCTTGCTCCGTCAGAACGTCAGGCCTCCCTGCGTGCGCAGATGCACTCATCAAAGCAGGGGTCAAACGATGCATTATCGGAGCAGACGAGCCAGGTGACTTCGTCAAGTGCGAGGGAGCTCGAAAGTTGAGGGACGCTGGCATCAACGTTATTTGGTTGAGCGGCCTGGAGAAACAGTGTCTCGATGCTGCTCGGAGAGGACACCACACGAAAGCGTAACAATCAAGGTCTGCAATTTAGAGAGGTGCGCTCGGGTTACTCCTTTTTGTCCAAGCCTTCTCAAACCAAGTACGACAGACAACGCTTTACCCCCGTCGCCCAAACATCGATAATTTCCTTTGCACGGATGGCATCCACGATCGCCCGTGAGCTCTCGATGGACATCGTAATAGCATCCAACTTTTCGTTGATTACAATGTCAACCATGACATCGTCCTAGATGTTCATATTACCATTTAGTTATCTCATCTGATGAGGTTTGCGGACACAGACCTGAAGTAACTTGGTGATAGGCAGTGCGTCGATCACTTCGGATTCCTCAAATACAAGTGGTTCCGCGGGTATGGTGTAGTCAATCTGATAGAGGATGAATAATGTTTGACACCCAAACAAGAGACAAGCAGTTACCTCAGCAAAGGCGAAGAGTTCGTTTTCCCGTCTATCGTCTCCCGCGTTCTCGAACACATTAACGAACACATTAGCAAGGGGCGAACCTTTGCCTCCTGTGATCCATTCATCGATGTTCCGCAGACTGCTCTGTTGAATAACTGGTGTACGTTTGTACAGGTCTTGTTGTACCTTACGGGCGACCTCAACGAGGTTGTCCGATACGGGGATGTGTATTGGCAAAACATTCATGCATGGAACGGCCAGGTTCAAGACGTTCGGAACTGATCCTGTCCGCCCCGCATGCCAGAGCCCGAACGTGGCGTGATCAGAAGAAGAATAAAGTGCCTGTACTGATGCCCAAGATGCCAGAAGGATGCAATGTAAAGGTAAATCCATCGCTTGGGCTTGTTTCTTGAGTTTAGAAGCCTCGGGAATAGCCGATGTTATTGTCACGACGATCCTCTCCAGGGAAGGTGGTCGATTCTTCTCAGGTATTAGTGGTGGAAGATATATTGGGAGGAATGGAATAGGCATAACCGACTGCCAGTACAGTCTTTGCCCTGAGAGATTTGCCAACGAGGGAGCAAACGCGGTCAAAAATGCGCTGGTATCTGCAGTATTCTGTGGCGATGCACCAAGATAAATAGAGGCGAGGTCTTCGAGCAAAAGCTGGAGGCTGAGGGCGTCGTATTGGAAGTGATGCATCCGAATCAGTAGATACCGACTGTTTGTCGATGTCGACGTTAAGATGAAACCCTTTGTTTGTGCGGCACTGATAGGCAAGGGTGACATGACGATAGCCTCCATCTTCTCAGCGAGCGCAAGTAAATCTTGACCATGCTCAACACATTCCTCAATCAAATTCGCTTCCGCCGAGTCTAATGCAAACGTGACCACTCGGGGGTCAAGGTGTCCTGGTGCTGAAGCAAATGTCGACCGCAGGATTGGATGATACGCCATGAGAGCATTCCATGCCTCTCGAAGTTGTTGAATGTTGACATCGGGGCTAAGCTTGTATGCGAAAACATTGTGGAAACGCTGGCGAAAGCTACGTTGCCAAGCTGCGATTAGCCATTTCATCCCCTCTGTAGCGGCCGAGACCGAAACGATTTGACAGCGGCGTCTTTCCGGAAATCGTTCAATGATTGCTTGACGCTCTTCGGTCGTTATCTCTAGTAAGAGTGAGTTGAATTGCAGTGCCACAGTGTCAAGATCGTTCCTAGCGGCCTTGCTGGCCAATTCCCCAATCGTGGAGCTGGAAACGATGTCACCAACGCTGATCACGAGGCCGGCTTTCTTGCACTTGGCGTTCAACTTGATGGCAGTGATGGAGTCCACACCAATGGCCACAAGCGACTGAGAAGGGGAGAGATTTTCCACAGGACAGTGGGCCATTGATGCAAGGGCAGCCAATAATTCTGGGGGGATACACGTAGCGTCGGCCGGCTGAGAAAGCGGTTTTGCGACATCAGCCAGCTGGGTGCTCGCATTAGTGGGTGTGGGGGCAGTGGCTGGACTGTCGAGATGGTACACCATCTCGTTCACCAGAACGTCAATGTCAGCCAATACGCCACTGAGTGCTTCGGCATCCATGGCGTCGGACCGGCAAGCCATCTTGATCGAGAATCCAGTCTCCACTTCGTGGAATTCAATATTGAGGGGATACTAGATATGTTTAGGTCGCCAATTCAGGTAGTGAGCAAAGGGAAGCACTACTCACCTGAATCTGGGTGTCGAACTCTTCTGGTTCGCGTAGTGTCCATAGGTGGCTATGGACACGCGGACGCCAAGGTTGAAAGAGGAATAAACTACTCAACAGGCCATGCAGCTGCAATTCACTTTGCACGACTCGGAGTGAAACGTGCTGCCAAGGCAATGCACTAACGTTGGCGCGATGAATGGACTGAAGTAGTTCTCGATTGGTCATATTCGGAGAAAACTGGATGCGACAAGGGATTGTATTCTGAATTTGAGGTCAAATTGAGTATCTTCACCATATATCCTACTTTTGACTCACAAACATCGGTCCAACCACCTCCTCGGAATCGTCAAACGATCGACCTGAGACAACATGCCCGAAGACAACATCATTCGATGAAGCCAATGATGCCAAGCATTTCGCCCATACGGCTTGCGCAAGACACTGTAAGGTGACGGAGTTATCGTGAACTAATTGCACCAATAACCTCTGCTGGACAGAGACAAGCCTTGAAGCAATAATTCCTTTTGACGAAAGAGATGTGTTGCGCAGTAGGTTGACCGGGTGATAGTTTTGGAGTCTCTCGGTCCAGTATGCGGTTGCGTGATCCTGCTGAGATAACAAGCGTGGAATAATATCAAAGAATTGGGCCGGGGAGGCAACCTCTTGATTTTGATATATATGCTCGACATGCGACAGCAGACTGGGGATGGAGAGACCGTCGTACAACGCATGGTGCATGAAGAGCACAAGATAAAGACCGTTAGGGTCAGAGCGCAAAATCCGTAAATGCATCGGTGGTCTGAGGAAAGCAGACTCATCGGTTGGCTTGAGGTACGAGAAGAATTCGTCGACAGTATGCTGAAGGAATGCTGCTGGAGTCGGTTTACATTCCTGCCAATCGGGCTTTACAATGGAATGCCGAACTTGTACCCAGGATGCAAGCTCTGTCACGTAATGGAATGTAGTCCGAAGAATATCGAGATCGTGGACTGCATGATTCCATGCGTTTTGGAGGAGTGTTAGGTTGATATCTGCGTCGAGATCAAGGATGAATGAGTGGAAATACAGGTCTCCAGCAGAGGCGACTGTCTTTCAAACGGTTTTGTGAGTGTGGCGCAACTGGTAGAAGACAGACAAGGAAAACTGGTACCTGGGATAGCATGCCAGTCTGGAGTGCAGTCGTGGGGAATATCTCAACTTGATCATCGGTAGATAGTTTACATGTTGACGGGTCGAGACTGGCCATGATTCTCTTGCACTGCCCCTGCAAATAAAGAACACCCTGGTCGATCTCCGCCTGCACAGAGTGGCCGAGTGATCGTGCACATAAAACACCGAGTTTCCACAAGATTGGGTTCCCCATGATATCCACTGCACTAGTTGAATAGCCGTGTTGACGGAGAATTTTAGACAAGCCGACAGATCGGATGGAGTCCAGTCCCAAAGAAATGAGTGATGTGTGCGGATGTAATCGTTCCGATGGAACCCCGAAAAATTTCGAAACAGTTTCTCTCAATGATACGAGGTCTTCTGCGTCCAGCATTACGTCAAGGTCCTCTTCGACATCGTCATGGGCCTGCATCATGGACGAAACCGGGTTCATGTATCGAACAACTTGGGTAGGTGGTGGCATGTAACAGTTTTCTCTGCTGAGGATATCAAGGAGGATAGCCTCAAACTGATGAAAAATGTTATCAACGCCTACGGCTAGAGATTCACAGTCGTAATAGGCAGCCCGGATGATAAGGGTATCATTCCTCTTGTCAAGTACGATCTCGATTGAAAGCGAGAACTACTGAAACCGTCAAGAGTCGACCGAAGTTTCCGAGAAGTTGTTACTTACATCAGGCTCAGACAGTTCGCTCCGCAGGATGTCCCATACTTCATACCGAATATCATCCTTAACAGTAACCGCGAATAGAGTGTCGAATGGGGCGGTCCCTGGCGGAAGCCACTTTTGCACGAGTGATAGAGGGAAGTGTTCGAATGCCACCGCGGCCGAGATATCCGCCTGAATACGTTGCAGATAACCCTCCGTGTCGAAGCGAACTCTGGTTGGGAGCACATTTATGATGGGGTATGTTACGTGTTCGACACCCTCGACAGGAAGCAGCCGTCCTGCACGAATGACCTGTCATTTCTGCGTCAGAAAGTGGTGGTAGCCGCAATGCAGAAACAAACCACAAAAGCCACGTCATCGGTGTGATGGATATGCCTGGCCAGAGATAACGCAAACGCGCATGTCAGCACAGCGTGCATGGTCACTTGATGAGGAGCCAGAAGTTTCCTCATAGCGGTCAGGGATGTGGTGAGAGACATGGCCTTCCGTCGGATCTGGCGTAGTGACCCTACGCTTGTGAAGCGATGTCCGGACCAAACGAAATTAGAAAACCTTGCGGCCCAAAACTGGCGTCCTGCATCAACCGTTGCACTATGCATATACTCCAGGAGCGATTCTGAAGAGCAGGAACTAATAGGGTGTGGCCTTGCCAGCAATTCATCTTCGACGAACTTCAGGATAAGTGGCAGAGATACCCCATCAAACAGTGCGTGGTGGATTGACAACGTCAACCAATGGTCCTGACGGTCGTCTGGTGTGGAAAAGGCAACCAAACGAAATGGAGGTGTTGTTGATGTTGTGCCATTAATTTGCTTTGCTAAGGATGGCGCCACTTCCGCGTAGAAGAATGTGCAAAAAGAGTCTGCATCTGTAAAAGACATTTGTTTTTCGACCCAAGGGAGTTGGGTGCTAGTAGGTGCCAGTACAACTTGAACGAGTTGTTTTCCGAAGTAAAACACGGTCCTGGTTTACGCGAACCACCTTTAGCAATCGAAGGTCGACAAACACACTGACTCACCTGAGGATGTCGAGTTTCTTCATCGTGGCCTCCCATGCATCGCGTACTCGTGGAAGTAGGCTTTGATCCGAAATGCTCATGATAACATGCTGCACGCATGAAGCTGGATGGCTTTCCGAATGATAAAGGACACCCTCCTGAATGGGGAATGGCGGAAGGACGTGTTCAACTAGTGTGTGCGGGATACTTTCTTCCACCAGGTGAAGCCACTGTTCGGAGAACAGTCTTATGACTCCATTCGACGATGAGGGTGGTTGCGGGAGCGGGTGTGTTTGAATCAGTTCACCGATGGATTTGATAGATCCTGCTTTCATGATATCCACGACAGCAACAGACACATAGAATGTTCGCCTGATATCCGATACCAGCCTCACTAATGATAATGAATCCATGCCGTAGGCGAAGAGGCTTATTCGCGAGTTAATTGGTGAAATATTGACGTGGGTTTCGACCAGGGATACAAGTTTCCGCTGAATGTCGGTTAGTAATGAGGAGTTTTCCGCAAATGTCTCGTGGATGGTTCCGATAAGCTGCTGAAGATCGACCTCTCTGAAAATCGCAGACAAGGCCTTGTCGTCTGTTTTCCCATTAGGATTGAGAGGAAGCCAACTGAGACGAATTATATGTGCGGGCCGCATGTAACTGGCAAGCTGCCTTTCGGATGCCGCTCGAAGCACTTGCAAGACATTGTTTGTAAAAGAGGTAACATGGGGCTTGGTGGTCCGCCGGAGAGTAATAGGGACCTGGATGTCCCAAGCAACGAAGGACACTAATTGCGGCGTGACTCCATTTCCGATGGAAGGATGTGCAGCGAGTACCGTCCCAACATTCAACTGTAACCCAAGCTCACTAAGAGCAGTGTTTCTGAAGACAGCAGAGATACCCTCCGTCTCAATTCGTACTCCATGCAGCTTGATCTGTGCGTCGATTCGGCCTATGATATAGAGGGTCCCGTCTGGCAACATGCGAACTAAATCGCCGGTGCGATAAGACCATGATCCTGGGCGCGGCCACTCCATGAAGGTTTTAGCGGTGAGGCTAGGTAGTCCATGATACCCCCGTCCAACGAGTGGCCCCGCAACCACAAGTTCGCCGACAACTCCTCGAGGAAGAATATTGAGGTTGTCATCAACCACGTATGAAGAGACGTTGGCAAACGCTCGACCGACATTCTCTCTAGGGATGTTTCCATCCATGAACCGCGCACAGCAACCTATGGTCACCTCACTAGGACTATCACCCAGTTGGCCAAATTACAGACTCGGCGACAGAAGAACGATTGCTTACCCATAAAAATTAGCGAGCTTGACAAATGCATGGTCAGCCCACTTATCAAGGATCTGAGGGAGAACAGCCGATAGATTAAGGCCCGTTGCAGCCAGATGGCAAATTAATGCCACTTACAGAATCGCTGATTTTCTCGCCGCCACTGGCAATATATCTGAGTTTCATTTCCTCTCCGTTCTGATCATCCTCGACAGCACACATAGTGGCATCTATCAAGCTAGGCACGAGACCGACGTGCGTGATTCCAAGGAGATTGATGTACAAGGGCAAGTTTTCCAGAAGCTCCCCGCGTTTTGCAGAAACCAATGTCATGCCAAGAGCCAGCGGAACAAGAATTTCTGCAAGATGGACATCAAAGGCTATAGCTAGTAGGCAGAGGACAGCACTTGTCACAAACCCGAGAACATCGTAAACTGAAGGATGACGCACAAGCGATAGCCAGGTATTTCCCCTTGCGAATATCTGCCATTTTGACGTCGGCAGCGAAGGAACTGAGGGCCAGGACCGCTTCAGAGAGACCATTGTGAGTCGTAAGACAACCTTTGGGATCTCCAGTGGTGCCTACACACTTGAGTAAGGTTCCCCAACCATAAGCACTGAAGGAATGCATACCAGAAGTGTATAACATGTATGCTATGTTTTCTGGAAGTACAAGGTCGACTTTGGTATTGCTCATACTGGAGATAGTCTCTTGGACAGACATATCATGGATATCAGTTGATAGGTCCCCGAAAAGATCATGTGCGTGGGATTGAGACGACATGATAACAAACTTCGCCGAGGAATTCCTCGCAATGAAAAGTTTCCTTTCCGTAGGTAGCTCCGGATCGATCTGTGCGACGCAATCGTGAACAATGATATACACAAAAGAAACCCACACTGACTGGAACGTAGCATCCACCAGCGCGTAGAATGCCAAGGAGGATTGAATGGAACATGAGATCACGGTCCATGCAAACTGCAACCCGGTCCTCTGGGGAAAGACCCCTACCGAGGAGGAAGCGGGCGAAACGGTTCGCAGTATGGTTGAGATCGCGGTAGGACAAGCATTCTGGAGTTTGGAGCGCCGCCGTGTCAGGGGACAGATCAGGGTACCACTGCACAGCTATCGCGTCTGGATTGGAGGTTGAGTGTGGAAGAATATAATCGGTTGCGAAGCGAGCTGGAGGTATATGCGAATAGTAAGTGGCTCGTTCGTGCTCTGGGAGGGCTTCGACGACAGAGGCGAGATCCTTGTCCAGATGGAGAGGCACAGCTATCTTCTGCGTTACGTCGGCAAGAGCTTGTGCAACAACTGCAACTATTTGACGGAGAAGCATAGAAGCCATGGAGGAGGAGAGCCAATTGGATGGCGAGTGAAGATGTAAGAACCCGTCTTCTGTATGAACCAGTAAAGGTAGTTGCGAGAGCAGCGCTGAGACTGCGGACGACGAGTCACTGGTGGCCCGAGAGGAATCCCGGAAGACTGCGATAAATGGAGATTGATCTGCCACTAGTTCCAAGACCTCAAGTGGCTGGGAGGTTGAGAGGGAGCCCGGCTGCCTGCTTTGTTTAAGAGCAACACTCGCTACCTCGAGAGCGTTCAGCCACGTCGTAGTTTCGTCCCATTGCAAGCGAAATGGCGACGGTGTGCCACCCAAGCCCTCCAGAGAGAGAAGCACATCAGTTTCCCCGCAATACATGCCGAGCATATTTGCGTAGGCTACCAGAATGACGGCGTCGAGAGTCATGGTGTCGACATGAGTACAAAGGTATTCATCTAATGCTATCTGGTTGAAGAGTGAATGGACATCGTGGTGTCTGCGGCGGTTGTTGGAGAAGTCTGGCAACTGGACCGTCTTGTAGCCGCCAACTGGGCGGGCCGAGGACATGATGGTTGGTAGCGTAAGATGACACGCGTGTGTTATCTGATAAGCGAGTGCGGAGTCAAAACCAACACCTCAAAGTCACCGACTCACCTAGAGACTTCGTTCTTCTTGATCTATTTGATACTCTTGTTGTATTTTCCTGAACCCGAAATACGCTGAATTAAGGGAGGAGTTTCTCTGTATATGTCACTTTTTCTAGTAGCAGATACTAACAGTACATACTACGTCGATCTTCCGATATGGCGGCCACTGGTCGAGTTGGTCAAGATTCTGTCTCGAAGTTCAACGTTTCAACGTTCAACTTTCGGAAATTCAGTGGCATTTATACAGTCCGAATTATTCCGTTCATCCGTCAGCCGTCAGAAAAAAATCTACCGTTTTTCGTGCTCCAAGCTGAGTTGCATTGTCACCAGCGGCGTCCAACGAATTCTACATGTCGGTCAACCCTTCAATTCAAGTGCACGATGCTATAGGCCTCGGCTTCGGGCCCTCCAACCTTGCGATCGCTGGCGCATTTCTCGAGAATCAGCTCAGTGTGAGAATCGTTCGTTCACCTGTACTTACTACAGAGTCAGTCCTGACGATATGTCAGTCGCCCATTTCCATCGACAGACTGTTCTTCATTGAAAGACATGACGAATTTAAATGGCACCCAGCAATGCTCCTACCCGGCGCTCAGATGCAGATCAGGCAAGTGATGTTTCCGATCTTCCGCTCCGCTATCATTATCTGATAGCTATGGACCAGCTTCCTTAAAGACCTAGCTACCTTACGGTCCCCCCAGAGCCCACTCACTTTCATTTCCTACTTGCATTCACAAAATCGTCTGTTGGATTTCATCAATCGTGGTCGCACTATTCCCACTCGGAAAGAATACTCTGATTATCTGTCCTGGGCAGCTCGATATGTGCAAGACAGAGGTGTCAGGGTTGCCTTCGGAGAAGAAGTTGTTGCACTTGGAGAAATGGATACGTTCACTATACAAGTGCATTCTCGGGTCCTGTCAACTGGCCAACATGTCGTGCGCCTAGCAAGTATGGTTATGCATCCACTCATCGGCTAGCACTTACAATCGGACTCAGAAAATCTCATAATATCCCCTGGTGGCTCACCCCGTATACCGGAACCACTCGCGACTACTTGGGTCAAAGAGTGCATGATCCACAGCTCGACATATCTGACATCGGTTATTCCTCTGCTGAATTCACTACAATCGCGTAACCCCGGCAGACGTCCGCTACGTATTGCAGTTATCGGGTCCGGTCAATCCGCTGCGGAAATCGTGATAGACCTCCACTCGCGACTGGCCGCTATACCAGTCACCGGAGAGAAGGCACATACCCTCGACCTCATCATTCGCAAAGGAACCCTGAGACCAAGCGACGACTCACCATTTGTCAATGAAATTTTCAATCCAGAAAGTAAGTGATCAACGCAACAGGAAGCTTTCTCTCTGGATGATACCAACGCCGATTTTCTAGCTACTAATGATATTTTTCGGCTGTCGTCTCATTCCGCCAGACAGAAACTCCGCCTCGAATATGCAAGTGCGAATTATGGAGTCATCAATCCTCATACCCTAGAATCGGTCAGAGTATTTATCTTTCCTGAGAACCAAATGACCTTACTCGCGAGACCAGTTATACGAACTTATGTACGATCAGAAGCTTGATGAGGGGATATCCAGGCGCACTAAACGCACCATGCCTGGGACAAAACCCAAGTTCACTATTTTAAATCATTCGGAGGTTTTGTCTGCGGAAACCTCACGTATCAGTCATGCCGGAACATCACGATCTGAACTGGAACACCTAACCCTTATCTTGCAACAAACATTGACACATGAGATCTATGAAAGCTCTTACGATGCAGTATTTTGTGCAACTGGATACGAGAGGCGATCATGGCTCCGTCTATTGACAAATTCGAGTCTAGGGAAATACTTTGGGCTCGATGCAAATTCACAAGGCTATGCTCGTCTGGAGGTAGAGGCCAATTTTCAGGAGGATGTCGATGTCGATGGCGATGGATCTTTGACTTTCGAGGTTGGTGACACCAATGACCAAAGCAACTCTCCCAACGCGGCGATGAGCAGCGGGGGGAATACACCAACCTCTTTGGATTGGGTATCAGATTGGCCGCGTGAAAGAGGACCTATCAAGAAGCTCTGTATCTCACGGGCATATCGGCTTCTTCCCACGATACATCATGGGCAGGAAAAGCTACAGGCGCGCATCTACGTGCAAGGATTAGCGGAAGAAACGCATGGCCTCAGTGATACACTGCTGAGCGTGGTAGGCGTTCGGGCCGGCGAAGTCATGGACGATCTGTGCACGCATTTCGTGTCGAACGAGAGCAGGGATACACAGAGTGCCCAGATGTGAAGGTTTTGGCGGATAATATTTGGTTCTGGAGGAGCTTGGGTGTTGGAGGCAGCTTTCAAAGGTCCTGTTCATGGGGCTAATATAAGTACTACTATGGCCGGAAAATGTTTTATTCTATTTTGCACTTGCTACATTTGTAGTCAGTCACAACCAATTCCCACGGCCACCTCTCCTCGGTCACTCGACTCATCCAAGCATGCGTATCGAAAGGTGTTATTTCTGCTCGACGAGTGTGTACCCAGGGCACGGTAAGGGGAATATCAGTTACATTTTAAAAAACGTTACCTGATTGACCTCAGGAACGGCATTTGTTCGCAACGATGCCAAAGTCTTTCGTTTTTGCACCTCCAAGTAAGCACATTGCTCCTAGAGGTCATCATCATACCCATCTGGCCGTAGATGTCACAAGAACTTCAAGTCAGTTTTCATCGCACTTTAGTTTCTCTGCATCAATGATTGAAGCGGTTAGAATGAAACGCAATCCGCGCAAGGTACGGTGGACGAAGGCTTTCCGCAAAGCAGCTGGTAAGGAGATGACCATTGTGAGTATGACAAGCATGCTGTGTGTCCCCGTCCCTGTTATGACGGTATGTTTGATGTTCTCAGGACGCTACAATCGATTTCGAGAAGCGCAGAAATGTCCCGGTTCGATACGATCGCGAGCTAGTGCAGACTACGATCAAGGCGATGAGACGGATTGGGGAGATTAAACAACGCAGGGAACATGCATTCTGGAAGCGAAGGTAGGTCTTAACTGCCTGCTTGGTCATTCAGCCACTCACGGTCACGGTCCGACAGAATGGCGGTTGCTCGGGAAAAGCAACGTGCCCACCGGGCCAAAAATATGGCAGCCAAGTCGACGTCCGTCAAACTTGTGGAGCCAATGGCGGTGGAATCTCCATCCACCGAGAAAGAGTTGGAGAAAATCAAAGTACCGAGCAAGAGCCGGACTGCCCTCATCAAGGGAGATGGCCGATCCATGGGTATGGATGTCGACTAGCATTCACTCCTTTGTCCACGTATTTTTGTACTAGTGCAAGTATGAATTATGTTTGCACGCGCACAATCAACAAAAGGGACTCGGAAAGAGGCGGCTTGAGAAACAGGGGCTATTATCCAGATTTGTATTGGGCAGGACTGCCATCAAGACCCAAGTCCCTGAGTGGGGCATCCTCCGCAACGCCAGCCCAGTACGCACGCTGAGGCTCATCTACTACTACTACAATTCTAGACTACTCGGGACATGTTCTCCTGCCTTGCTTGAACCCCACAATCGCCATGTCTTCGTGGTACTCCTCATGGTTTTCAGGTCTTCCTACGTTTGATTTCGCAGTCCCGTCCAGTATTCAACGACGCTTCTTTTCTTTTCTCTTGAGGAGAACTTTAGGTCACTTTCTCAAGCCGGGTCAACTTGATCTCCATCAAATCGATTCTCAGCTCGGTTCTGGGACCGTCCAAGTGAAGGACCTGGAACTAGATGGACAGGCGAGTCCGCTGCTCCTGTTCTGCTGATGTACACCTGACATTGTTTCCTAAGGCGATCAATCAATTACTCGTAGGACTTCCGGTTTCTTTGTATGACGGTTTCATCTCCGGCGTCACCGCCCGTATTCCGTTTCCAAATCCACTCTCTTCCAGTGTCGGTTTTCATGTCCAGTCTCTCAACCTCACGTTTCAAATAACGCCAGAACAACTCATATCACCTCCTTCATCATCCTTTCATGACAGCTCCGACCTTGCCGATTCAGTGGTTTCTGTTGCCGAGACTTTCATCCATGACGAGCTCACACCCCGTGAGGAAGCCACTTTACGACAAACCCTCAGGCCCTCCGCTGGCTCGTCATCTCCTGTGGATGAGAGTGAGAACTTACCTGGAGGTTTCAACCCATTCGGGTATAAATTACATGCTGAAGAAGCACACAAAGAGCCCCATGGAGACGACGATCCTGCGGGGGTATCAGTTTTTGCCACTCTCATTGAGCGACTCCTTTCCAAATTCGAGTTTTCAGCAGTGGATACCAAGGTCACCATCGTCTACCCTGGACGGGCTAGCTTTACGCTCTCCGTTCCCGAGATAGCATACCGTACGGATCCGAGTCCCCGTTCGGAAGTAAACACCGGACTTCAGTCAGTATTGGAAGGAAATAACCATTGTGGACAAATCCGCACAGTATCGATCTCTGGGTTGAAGGTGACTTCGCGAGATTTACGTGTCGTCGCTTCCTCTCCAACTGTTACAAGCACGTTGTCCCCAGTTTCGTTTACCTCTTCCCGAAAATCTTCGCCACTACGCTACAATCCATCGGTCGATCAATTATCACCCAACTCATCATCCTCTTCTTTGGACGAAGATACTCAACTTATAATGTCACAGTCGATTGCCATGCTTCCTCCTAGCTCCCCGCGTCTGTCGTCCGCCTCAAGTAGCATGTATCAGAGTGCCGTTTCCGCAGTGCACGCACAGCCCACCAAATTGGATGTCACTTCGGCGTCGCTTTCGGCTCCACAAATTGCTGATAACATTGATAACCTTGGGCAAGCTCGTTTGCGCCCTCGGATATCAGTGCCATGTCGGGACTCTGTCGAGGATGTTCTACTTTCCTTCGGTTCACAGCCCATAGTATTTTCGCTGCAAACCCCTTCTCGACGTATGCAACCTTCTGAGCAAATCCCACAAGCTGATGCCGATTACCCGGCCAACCCAGGAGATATGCCTCAGCAAGAGACCCTCCAGTTGTCTGTCATGGTTGGAACGCTTGCTTGCGCTTTTTGTTCTAGCCATCTACGCGTGCTGTTGGATATCGTGGATGCGTGTCTATCTAAACTTCCCACGCCCTCACTTGTCTCGCGCAAAGAGGTGTCGTCGGAATTCCCTCGTGCTGCGCTTTGCTTGGAAGCGAATGTCGTTATTCGCGGAATTGTGATCATCGCACTTCTGGAGCCAGCCACGGGGGAAGTATTTTCTCTGGACACTTTCTATGCACGGCCCCTTGTACCACCAAAACTACCCTGCACCTACCTGCGACTGTTCCTCGATGCTCTTTCCATCTCCTTTCGGCGTTCCACACCCTCGCCCGACCAATCGATGTCTAGTACACCACGAACCTCATCATCCGTGCAAGTGGACTGGTCAACATCTGCGAAAATGGTCCTTTCGGACGTGTCACTGCTCGCCTTCCACCCCCTTTCTTCCGTGGACGATTTACAGGTTGCAGCGCCAATACTGATAATCGACCATTACTTGCCCACGTTACATGTTGCTCGCCACTATCGTCCTTCTCTCGCCTCGGAGAGACCAAGGGACATCAAGCTTCCTGAGTTCGAAGTAGTTGACTGGACACAAGCTAAGCTCAAGAGTGGTTCAGCGAAGTTGTCGACATGGCGTTTGAGAAATCGAGCGGTACAAGGGACGGCATACAAGTCACATACTCCATCTCAAAGACTCGGTGATCTACCCAGTTCTCCAGACCCTTTTGTCCCCAGCCCGTTATCTGAGGTGGAGGACAAAATGCCAGTGCCTCCTGCCATGGAAGCTTCTGGTCGTCTCGCGCCGCCTTTCCCGTCCAAGGAAAATTCACGGACTGTGGATGTCAACATAGCGCCGTTTCACTTGTTCTTCGATCTTGGCATGATTGTCGAGAACTTGCTTATGCACTTTGTTGAGGAGATCGCGTCGGCCACAATGTTCATGCCGAGGAAGGCACCAGACACACGATGGAGTGAAAGTGTCGGTCAACAAAGTCACGGAGAATTAAGCGAGGACGACGTGGATGTGGAAAAGGATATTCAGATTCAACAAATATCTGACCATGTAAAAGAGAGAAAAGATGAAAGAAAACGATTAGAGGCACTCGTTTTGGAAGACCTCAACCTGGGCATGAATTATCAGCATACAGGGACTTCAAAGCCGAAATCTTCCCGACAACGGCCGGCTTTACCCAAACGAAAGGTTAGTATTTTGGTTTATCTTTTGCTCTCTTCACTCAAGACATTTTAGAAAACAGTACCAAGTGAACCAGGCCTCAGTCTTCGCCTGACATGCTCAATGATTCGAGTTGAAGTGCGCTGTCCCCCTCCCCTTCCTCACCTACTGCGGTCTGGCTGTATGCTGTTTGACCTCCGTGGCTTGATGATTTCCAACGACCCTCCTTCCACTAAATCCTCTCTCAGGTTTTTAGAGGGGATGAAATCGTCACCGCCGTGCTCGAGCGACGACATTTCGAGTGTAATCTTGAGGGTACGCCTCCAAGAGATACTCGCTGCTTACTCCTCAGTTGGCGATAATGTCGCCCATGCCATTTTGACACTTGGTTTCCTACCAACTAAGGAGGTTCGACCTGACACGAGCGTACTTTTGGCCGCGGAAACCGAACCAGATACACTCCCTCTTTCTGTCGTGCTGGGAAGGCCCAACATTGCGAAGGGATCAACAAGCAACCCTTCGGGCAAGTTGTCAGTGACTGTTGACATTCCTTTGGTAAACCTTGTCATGGATAAGGCTGTATTCGACGGACTTCAGTGTTGGGCAGATGATGTGGCTCAACTGCTTGAGAGGAGCTTTGCAGCTCCAGATAGTGCAACAGAAACCCTCCCGAGTCGCAATCCAAGCTTAATCGGAAGCCGGTACTTCGCCCAGTCGCGGCGCAGTGGAACTCATAGTACCGATGAGAGCGTTGTGGAAAAATCCAACCGCAATAACACCGGTGAAACCGTAATCAGGGTCGGCATCACGGAAGGTATGTCCTTCGCATGAAAACGATAAACAAGATTCATGTCATTTCCATCAGTTTTATGCAGGTTTATTGTCCCTCGAAATGGTGAATCTAGTCATGCACGACCGCTCGACATATCTGCTTTAGATGTGGACGCACTGATCGAGTTGAAACCGGAAGGCAAGGTGTGTAGCACGTCATGGTATTTATTTTGATTGTTCTGACGCTGCGAGTGGCCAGGAGGAGAGTGTGGTCACTGCTGGGATCATGGATCTTCGTATTGCGGACATATCTAGTGAAGGAGAATATGTAATCCTCGTTCAGAACCCAGCCCGAGGCCTTGTGAGTACTGAGTACTAGTTTTGCACGTTCACTAAGGTGTGGGCCACAGTCATCAGCACCCAGACCCTCAGTGAAGTCCAGGATAACGTCCCTGGTAGTCCCAGAAGCAACCGCCAAAGAATCACGGATCAAGCTCACCCTGTGGGGTTTCACAGTACATCCGCCACTTGATGGTAGCTTCGGGAACGATTTAGCTGTATTTGCTAAGGCACCACCAGGAGTGCGTATTTTCAACTCATCTCTTCACTCTAACAAACACAGCACTCCAGGTGTTCGAGTCTGTCGTACCATCAGAATGTACTCGGCTCACAGTCAGCGTCATCGATGTGTCGGTCCATTTGCGCGCCCTGGGGTATCCCGGAGCTGCTGTGCTGTGCCTTGGCGAGGCTGAATTTTCGACAGAATTGGTGGGGAACTCACCCGAATCCGCATTCAATTTGAGCATTTCGTCGTCGCACGTATTTCTGGTGGATTCGATCCGGGACGCATCCGGATCTACCGGGACAAGTCAAAGTTCTCTTGGCCGTGGTGTCGACTTTTGGAAGGTCAGTTGCAGGCTCTTCGCCGATGACCTGTCTGCTAAAATGTAGGTTCAGGACTCTGGTTATGCATTGATTGCGGAGATTTTTCACTCTCAGGTCACCTTTCGAGCAGACAATACAATTCTACCATCAAACACCGACGTTCGTGGATGTTTCGAGCCACGGAAATACGCTTAATCACATATCCATAGGTTGACATCGAACGGATCGGCCTCCGAATACGCCTTTGTGCAGACACTATCAGCGCGCTCACAAGCTTAATAACCCACATAATACGTATCCCGAGGGATGACGCAGATGTTCGGTACGTCATTCCCGAATGGTAAATGGCTTGAAACATTGAACTAAAATCTATCCCAAGTCTTTCTCGCGTAACTCCAAAAACGCCGAACACTATCATTGGTGACCGTGAACATGATATGACTGGTATCGGCGCTTCGTTCAAACCGTTACTATGTAGCTAAATTCCGGCGTATAGCTTCTTTGGATGAACATGCCTTCAGGCTCATCCCCGAAGTTGGGAGCACAGCGGACATGATATCTGATGACTTGCCTGCTAATCAGGACTATTTGGACGCGTCTTTTGGAACTGCTGCGGGCCTCCGGGAACTCAGGGATGATGACCTCGAAGATTTTGACATGGAAGAACAGACCGGTCGTAGTACTCCTGTGATGGGTCAGCTCGGTATCGTATCAAATGTGGGCGGCGAAACAGTCCGCATCTTGAAACCTTTTTCTTTCATCGAACACTATTTCGACACGATTTCCCCTGAAGCAGCCAGGGACCCAGACAGGTAAGCGATTGATGACAATATGTGTTTCAGTTGACTTCCATGTAACCGCAGTGATACTACCTTACGGATACGGATCCATGATTCAGATATAGCGCTCTTCTTACATGACGGGTTCGATTGGCCTCGCACACGCAAAATCATTGAGAAGGAAGTTAAGGAGATGCGCAAGAAGCTCGCACGTATACGTCAACTAGTTGCTACCGGGCAGACACAGGAGCCTATCGATGAGGCAACCAGCACGATGCTCTTCAATTCGTTCCATATCGGACTCGAACAAGATTTGGAAAGTATGGATCCAGACGTCCTCATTGCCGCAATTGATGACGAACTTGATGATTCCGCTGAAACTGGGACCGAGGGTTCTTGGCAGTCCCTGCATCCCGCTTCCCCAGGTCGACCGCGAATTGTGTCGACGCGCGTGCACGGAAAGCGCCTTACCCGATCCAAAGGACCTTCGATTGAGATTCGATTGGAAGGCCTGAATGCAGAGATCGACAATTACCGGCCCAGCGATACTTTGGTATCACGCACGCTAATCTTGGTCAGGGATCTTGAAATTCTTGATCATATCAAGACATCAACATGGAAGAAGTTCCTTACTGACATGCGATCGGATTCGCGAGGCAATGTCAGGGAGACTGAATCCAACATGGCACGGGTTGAGTTGATGAGTGTGCGTCCTTCTCCGTCGCATCCCGCGGAAGAAGCACGGCTCCGCGTAAGCTCTGAATCTTCATCGACAACTTGTTGCTGAAACGGCCAACCTCATCCCCAGGCAAAAATCTTGCCTTTACGACTGTATGTTGATCAGGATGCCCTCGACTTCCTCAAGAAATTCTTCGCCTTTCAAGATCCAGATAGCCCTGCAGTGCCAGAGGACGGGAACAAGAAAGAGGAGATCTACTTCCGTGAGCTGTTTCCCTACATCTGTATCATGCCCTCTCACGAGATTTGGACGCAGAACACGCCGAAGTTTTCCCTGTGGGCATCAAGCTAGACTACAAACCTCGACGCGTTGACTACAGGGCATTGCGAGACGGCAGAACGATAGAGCTGATGAACTTTTTCCATTTTGATGGAGCGGAGATGACATTACGACATTTGACTCTGCATGGTGTGCGTTCGCCCTGAGTAAGGACGACAACCAACTAACGAGCCGCTAGATCACCGGATGGCCACGTTTCTTCGACACTCTAAATGACCTCTGGACTCCAGATGTAAAGGCTACGCAGCTCGTCGACGTCATCTCTGGTGTAGCTCCGATTCGGTCTGTAGTCAATGTCGGTTCGGGGGTCGCAGACCTCGTCCTACTCCCCATTGCACAATACAAGAAGGATGGACGCATAGTCCGCGGGATACAGAAAGGTACCAAAGCGTTCGTCCAGTCCACCGCCATGGAGGCTATCAAACTTGGTGCTCGCCTGGCCACTGGTACGCAGGTAATCCTGGAGCAAGCTGAGAATGTATTAGGTGGTCAGTTCAAAGACCCCATCACCGCTGAGGCCCTTCAAATACCATACGAGAACGAGTTTGCAGAAGGCTCGGATGAAGACCTGATTAGTCGTTACGCCGCTCAACCCGCTGGCCTCAAAGAAGGAGTACAGTCGGCTTACCGCAGTTTGCAGAGAAATTTGCACTCTGCTGCTCAAACCATACTTGCCGTACCCATGGAAGTATACGAGAGATCTGGAAACGAGGTGAGCTGCAGAAAGCGGGTTGAAGATCCAGACTGGCATCAATTTAATCATCTTCACATGCAGGGACCGGTCAAAGCTGTTGTACGCGCAGTTCCTATTGCTGTTTTGAAACCCATGATCGGTGCTTCTGAGGCGGTCAGCAAGACCCTTATGGGACTTCATAATACCCTAGACCCCAACATCCGACTCGAGAACGAAGCCAAGTACAAACACCGTTAATTCCCGTTTACTTACAACTTTGTACCATCTAGCATCAATTCATTATGTGCATTAAGCATTATCATTGTGTCGATAACTGCTTTTATTAACGAAAATAGATTCAGCATCTGTTTATCATCATTGCAGTAAGATCAACCTGTCTGACATATCGGATATCGAGATTACAACGGCACACACACAAGAGAATCTTTCAGTGTCTTGGTGTAATGACCACATACCCATCATCAAGTGGACTTGTGATATAAGCCTCTGACAACAGTGCCTGGATAGCCACACTAAAGATGATATTTGGATTTCAACATATTTAATGATATGTAGTTGGAAAAAGACCCACTTGAATTGAAGTTCTGTGCATCCACATGATGCTTGAATTGCTTGTGCCAACTCTGCAATCAAAACAGGATGACTTCTGTGGTGGCACATATACTTCATGATAGCCCTTTCAAGTGGTTCCAGGGCAGCATATGGTCGATGTTTCTGCGGTGAAAAAGTACTGGGAAGGACTGCATGACTCGGAGAAGCTGGAATGACATAGGTGATGGGGTGCTGAATACTGATATCATCTTGATAGGCTTGGTCATCATCCACAGGGATGTGGATCTCTGTGTCCACATTGGACCCAAAGTCTGTGTCAAAGTTATATGGCTGATCCAGGTATATAAGCAGCCTTCTTTCGGTGGAACCTGACTAGCCTACCTGAATATGTTGCTGAATGAGCATGTTACTGTGAATCACATTCAGACTGTGATACATGACTTGATAATACCCATGGACTGGGTGGATGTAGTTGATTGAAAGCCGAGTCCGATGCAAGTCAGAGTCCTTTCTTGGAACACCCAAGATCTCAACATAGGTATGCTCCCTTCAGAAACATGATTGTTGACACGAAAAAATGACATGATAACCGACTTACAAGGCCAGGTATCGAGCAGTTTCGTCCTCTTCTGCCTCTGCAGACAATCCCTGTCCCTCATTCAGACTATTGAATTCTTTATCGGCATGTATCCTCCCTGTTCCGTCTTCGAGAATGTAGCGTGCTTTTGCCGGCCATATCTCCACACTTATCACGTGGGCAACAAGTGTAACCTGTGCAATACAACTCAAAGGTTAGCTCTCGATCTTAATCCCCGCAACCTATGCACCCACTGCAGCAAAACCTCTCCCTTCTATTACAAGAGATCTGTCTTCAAAGAAAGGTGAGGATTCGGCTTGGAGTAGTTGAAAGATGGTGACGGCACGAAGGATGTACTTCCAGGTATCATTCTTGGGCGGAACCCAAGGAACGATGACGATAGGCTCATCATTGGGTTGATCAGACATCATGAATCGAATGTAGCGAAGGATGGACGTTGCTTGGCCGCCTTTACTGATGTTATGTAATTACAATTCGGATGGTCGGTCGACCAGTTTTCATCGCGTTCCTCAACGCATTTAGTCCATGCTGCAAATAGCCATGATTACAGCAGAATATCATACAGCCTGTCAATGCCCCCGGCATGTACACCTCACTTAACACAGCAGGAAGTGAGATTCATCAGCAGCAGAATACACGACCCCGTCATCCGTCAATTTATCGAGAGCATCACTGAATGGCCGGGTTAAGCGTGGGTGATAATGCAGCATGACTGCATACCTTATTGTCATAGCATTCCCTCCCACTGCGCGGGCGATAGCACTGACATGAATGCCTTCTGGATTACTCGGCTGAGCCTGAATGAAGGCAATTATAGCGCGATGCAATTTTGGCAAGTGTGAAAACTGGTCGCTAGAGGAGACTGATGGTTGAGCTGAATATGCAGTGCTTGGACCAGCCCCGTTCGGCCGCGGTGTTACTTCCTGAAGATTTTGACCAGGTCTTGATGGCTGTGGCAAGTTGAAGTTGAGCTGATGCGGCAAGTATCGGACTTACTGGACCACGCTCCCATATCATAGTGACAGTCATAGCTTCTAGAAGGTGAAAGTAAATCTCGGCGGGTGACTCAATCGGCCGTATAAGATTGGTGTTGATGTATTTTTTGTTCCCGAACGTCTTCAGACTCCCCAGAACCCGCACATATACTCCCTCGCTACAAGAGTTAACAATTGATTGTAAAGAGGACAGCAGAGAGTCAACTCACACAATTCCATTCTTCTCTGACTCGTCTTCCATAGAGGAGTCAGTCCAATGGCGAGCTTCGATTTGACCTGAACCATCATCAAGCATATATTGACTATTCGTTGCCTGTGCTTGTACTGAAACAATGTACGCCACAACGGTGACCTGGACAGTGCAATTAATAGGTTACATATCCAAGTATGATGGTTGTTTACTTGTCCAATCTCTTGGTCGTCGAGCACCCAGTCAGCGTCGGTGTGTGCTTGACTGGCTTGAATGAGTTGGTAGATCGTCATAGGGCGTAGTGAATGCGCAGTTTCGCTTTTCTGAATGTCGAGGGGGATGAAAATAAGCCATAAGGGCGAGAAAGACCAACATACACGAGCGAAACCTCCGGGACTACCAGCTGCGCTGCCGTACGGTGAACCTGTTGTCATGTAGCCACCGCCTGCTGCTCCACCATAGTAGTTATTTTCGTTGACTGTATGGTTTGTATGAGTACAAAATTGATTCTCGGTTTCTGCGCTGACCCACATTGGCTCATTGCGGTGTACCGTGTGCGATGATGGTAAAAGGTGTCTCTGCGCGCGACGCGTTATGACGCGAAACGTTATGGGGTCACGTCACGTCACGCAAGTAGAAAGTTGCTATTAGATTAGGTATATGTTGCGTCTACAGGAATGAGTGGGGCTGATAATGCATGCAGTGATATAGTAAGGGGCCTTATGATTGTCCATGCGCAGCGTTGAGCTTCGCCATTCCCTTCCCAACCCCTTCAAGCACCTTCTTCCGCGAGTCGGTCACGCTCTTGGCAACATTCAAAACAAAGTCATGGGTGATCTGAAGTCCCGTAGAGACCATTGTTAAAATCTAGAATATCTCTCGCAGAAAGGAAGGATGAACCTGTTCAATAGTCACAGCTGTGCAGGCTTGCACAAATGCCCGGCGGCGCTCCGAGGAACCCTCGTCCTCCCCAATTTTGATCAGCGCTGTTGACATTTCCTTCAACACACAGCTAGCTTTCGACCGAACATCCTTGAACTGTGAGACAAGCTAGCATGTATCCATTCATTAGTAGACGCAATCAATGGAACTTTGATGTTAGAACTGACGTTACCAAGTCTGTGAATTTTGACCACGGCGGGAGATTTGAAGCGCATCGTCTCGATAGTGAAGAGGATAAACGCCTAGAGGAAATACATTAACGGAGAGACGAGGACGGCAGCTAAGTAATCAATTACCTCCTGCGTGATTGTAGCAACGTGCAATAACTCCGATAGTGAGCATTTCGATTCTAGCAAATGCCTGAAACGAGAGAGCACGGTCTCAAAGAATACAGTAAGTAGGCCTGGCGCTTCCTTGATAGGAGGTGTCTCCTCATCCTTCTTGGGGTGACCATTCGCATCACAGTTATGTGCTTGGAGGTCAACGCCACGCAATGGGAACCCGGTCTTCAGTTCCGTTTGTCTGGACGCCTCCGCCAATACTACCGCCGGTGGGGGACGAACATGGTTGTGATGAGGTTCAAGCCAATCACCAAGGGCAGTGGCCCAATCGAGAAGTTGGGCCTCGTCGGAGGTCAACTGAAGACAACATTAGCCATGCATGGAGACTTGAGCTGAGGCACTATTACCTCTGCAGTTTCTTCTGCTCTCCTCGAAGCAAGGCGCTCGGGCAAGGGTAACTGTACCTCGGAATCTGAGCTTTTCTTCGGCCGATCACCTACGAGCAATTTCTCTTCAACAATATCATCCAGGTCACTAGCGTGCTGGAATGCACGGATATAGATCTTCAAAAAACACCATAACCACCCTCGCTGAAAGAAATGATACTTGGATATTTAGGCACCATCTAACCATTGGAATACTTACGCCAGTTGAAGTCCCAAACAGCAGAGTCTGGTCATTAAAAGTTGGTTTACAATGGGGTTGATAGTTGGGAATGATGATGAAATCGCGATTGTCGTGGTGAGCTATGTTGCCAATTTTGTTAGAACCAGTCATGAATACATCTGGGGAACGCACCGCGGTCAAACATGAATTTGAGCTCGATGAGTTCCATATCTATGATATCCGTGTTCAGTGGTTCGTGCGTGAGACGCATGCGAACGTGTTCCAATTTAACGACGTCCCTCTGGAGGGAGTTCTCCAATCTGTCCTCGAAATCGATGAAATCCGGGATTTGAGTGTACTTCTCCGCAGTGAACGAACGAACAATGAAGTCCGAGGTCTAGACTGACTCAGGACAAGAGGATCCCAGCGTGACAAGGAGACCAACCTCTTGAGAACTTGCCAGGTATATCTGACTAGACTCTAAGCATTCCGAAGGGTATGTTAGGTCCCCAGTGGCGGCAAGCGAAAACGTCAAAGCGCGAGTGAGAATAAGATGGGACAAGGTGTCGTTCTGAACTTGCTTGACGTTCATCTGGCGGTAATGCTCCAGGGCAAGCGATGGTGCACCTTATTCAAAGGGTTAGCAACCTAACGATCACAAACCCAACATACGTACCCAAAATGCGGTATATCCGAACAAGCATGATGCGCATCTGGAATGACATACGACTCTTGGTCAATCCATATTCTAAAATCGTGGCTGCCTGGTAGAGAGCCTCTTCCGAATGGTTGAGTACCCAGGCCATCACAAGAGCATTCGCAGCCAGAAGTATCAGGTCGTCGGCGGGCTGTAGCTCGGTGATCGGGAGGTCTCTGCCAAGTGCGAGGCCTTCCAGGTATTCTTTGAGGTACTTCAACCCGCGAGTAGTCTCAGACTCGATCGTCATTTCCGAATCCAGGAGCATGTAGCGCTCGAGCTTCCGTACGTTAATCAGTCGTTGAAGGTCACCCGCGGACGCCTGGGTTGGGCTGCGGGTTGAAAAAAGAACTCATCACCGCGTAATTGCGGACGGTGCTTACGAAGGATGGTTGGTGGAGTGCGAGGAACACTTTCCACCGGTCAAGCGACGTAGTCTCCGAATCAAGAAAGCTGATCAAGTCCTCGAAGCAACATGCTTTGTCACCAAATTCAGTGAAGTAATTCTCCATCAGGCCAACAACTACACTTTCATCTGGAGTCAATTTTCAGCATCTGCAAGGTCGGTGAAGTCCTCGACAACATAAAACTAACCAGACAAGCCAAATTTATAGGCGCGATGTTCTAATTCAAGCAGAGCTAGAGGAGCAGCCCGGTTCTTTGTACCATCCTTCTCCGCAACCTCTGCAAGGAATGCGCGAGCCTTGGAAACATTTTCCAGACATTCATTTTTGCTCTCTTCCGTGATTTCTCCTTCTCGCTGGGACGAGACTGGGGCGAAAGCTGAGTCGAGGACGGACAAAAGTTCTAGCCAGTTACGGTCTCTAAATGAATGATCAGCTTTGAAGTTCCAAAAAAAAACACAAGCACAGAGTTAGACAAACCCATTCGAGATTTTTTGTTGTGCGCGCTCTCCTTCTTCCCTGAAAAGACCCCTACCTCGCCAGATCTCCCGACGTGTCTGATCGCACGCGAGACTAGTTGAGCAGATCGTCTTCCCAATATCACTTTCTAGTAGTGTGTTCGCTTCGTCGTACAACTCCAACTCCTTCAAGATGCTGATGTGCATGTGAAAGCGATCCGCAGTTAGGTAGGATGGCGATGGCGATGATGTGACCAGCCTATGAGCAAGCTTGTAGAGCAGTGTCTTCATGCTTGGGGTTGTTGTTGGGTCATTGGCCTAAGAGTGGGTGGTGTGAGCTTGTGACTGGTTGTATGGACGAGACGGACCTGAAGGATCGCCCCCATCACGCTCCAATACGAGTACCGGTCCTCTTGGAATTGTTTGTGCATTCTTGTAGAAACCTGTGATGGCGCAGACCATAGATGTCAGGCCAATATAGGCAAGCCCCGAAAGACATACCTGTTGTGCAGACTTCCAATTCGCGGTGCGCACGTGTGCAAAGAACGTCTGAGCGCCATATTCTTCGTTCAGAGGTTGTTGCTTGTAAGCCTCCTCAAACATGTTAACCATGTCGGTGACTAAAAACAGTGATGTAGGTCACTGGAACGGGTAAGGGGTGGAGGACGTACTCCTTCCGAGACCTTTCAGGACGTGCATCATGGCAGAAATGGTCGCATCGTCCAGGGGTTTGACAGCGAGCACTTCGTCGCACAATGCGAGGGATTCTTCTACTTTTTGGGAGCGCACGAGTGCAAGGGCCTTGAGAGACTATTTATGAAGACACATGAGCGAGCTGAAAGCTGTCGCGATGCGGCATTAAAACATGCCTTGACTAGTAGGTTGTTAGGATACTTCTTGAGTAGCTTGTTGCACGAAACGATTGCCGATTTGTTTGAGCCGGTGTCGAGAGCCTCTGCGGCCGAAGTAGTTGGCTAGTTAGTATTGGAGTTTACCAAAGGCAGAGCGGGCTTGGGACCAACCATAGATGGGACGAATCTGGCGTTCGAGGGTCACTGCGGCAGACATTTTCGTGTCGAAGACAAGTTGGGCTGAGCCTGAAACGGATGTTTGGACCTGAGGGAAGGGGAGCGGACTTGAGCTGGAGATGGAGTTGTATCTGGGAGGCCACGCGGGGCACACGAATTTTTAACAGCCAAGTTCTCGACTAACCGACCCGTTACACGGCATTTCACGGCGGTGATTAGTGATTGACGGCGTGTCTTTCTGGACTGCACGGCGCATCGACTAATAACACACGCATCATTGACATGTCCCATCAGGCGTTACTTTCACGGTTCGCTACCTTGTCAATACGAATCTTGTTTCAGCTCACGGACTCCTTGCCAATAGTGGAATAGACCCTCTGCTGGGTGTGTTCACGGGGTGCTTCGCTTACTACCTCTATGAGACAAATCCTCGCACTGCCCTGCCTCCCGGTCAACGACTGGGTGCTCTTCTCCAGTGGAAGTGGGCCAAGCGGCAATGGGAAAGAGAAGGTGGAAAATCACTGCATGAAGAAGCGAAAGGACCTTCCAAGTCGTCTGAATCTCACGGAGCAGAAAGGACAAAGTGACGGGGCAAGTACTGGGGTGTATATACTGCCTAATTGAGAAAGACGAGATGTTGGTCCGTGCGCGAACGAGAGCGCTATATAAGCAGAGGGCAGACAAGAGAAAGACTTCATACTTACCTTGATGGCGCATGCTCCCTCATGTACCTGGGTGTGCGGGTGACTGGGACCTTCCATAGCACGGCGACCCTGTCCATACAGAGGGTAACTGTGGCTTGTATGCGCTTCGGCTCATGCACTGTCTCAATATTTTCCTGTCCTGCCACGGCCACTCTGGCTGGGCAGGCCATTCTCTTTTGCGCCTTTTTGGTTCTAACCCTAACCCTATTCACACTTGTATTCCCATTATGTCACTTCTACTTCAATATCGTCTGCAAAGCGTGCATCACCGCATGAAAGGTTTGCTGCTCCTCCTCGCCAAGTTCCCCTTCTTCCGCATCCCTCTTTGATCTCTGAAGTGCAATCCCCACAACAACACTGTGAGGTTCCCCTCCGACTGCTAGCCAAACGAGAGTCGCAATCTGTCCTGCATAAAGCGAGTAAAGTGTTTGCATGTGTGCTGATGGTGCACTCCCAAAGATTGGCGTGAGTTGAATAGCCAGAGGGGGGCAAGGGAGAGATTCTCGTAGATTGGAAAGATTGAATGAAGTATGATCTATCGTCGACGGGATGGAGGCTTGGATCTGAGCACCAGTTAGCAGTCGACCCTCGAGACTCTGGGAAAGGACGAGTGCACCAAATTGCCTACTTTGCCCATCTGGGTGACGAGCACAAGAATCCGGTCAGCAAATGGTTGAACGATAAGTTCTGTCCGCAGATCATGTACAAGTACAGATGTTTGGAGAAACTTGGACATGTTGGTAGTGGCAGGAGACTCGGATTTACCCTTGTAGCCTTGATCACGTTAGTGTTCTCATATTTGTCCTCGACTGCACCGACACGCTCGACAGCCGAACTTTGGTCTGACGCGGATGTCGACTTTGGAAGGGAAGAGTTCTCCTATCAAAGGAAAGGCCAACGATGGTGGAAGGTGGCGAGCAAATTGGTGGGACTTGCATCCTCTCGTGGAGGACATTCGCAGGTACGTCCATGTGTTCGCTGACATGCATCCCTACAATCCTGACCCATCCCAGACCCGTCGCTTGGTCCAGTTCATCCACACTATTCACCGCGCATCCAACACAGCCTGTCATCATCGCTCGTCTCTTCCCATCATCAAAGCAATTTTTAGTAGTATCCCCAGATCCAATTCTCCGCTCCCCCGCTTCCTATGGACCACCGACTGTCATCAGTGTATCCCCCAACGACCACTGGTTGTTCGCATATTTCCCTAGCCACGAAAGCGACGGTATCGCTTGTCTTTGGAATCGTGGGTGTTGTGTAGATGCTTGGATGGTCAAAGAGTGCTGGCCATTCAGCCGCGGCGCTGGCGTCATAACATGTGCTTGGGCGGGCACTGAACGTGAGGTGCGTCGTCTCGTCTCGTCCAGACAAGCGCTGTCATACATCTGGAATAGTGGTCAACCTCTGCAGATGGTTCATCGTCTCGTCTTCCATCTCGGGGTCCACTTACACCAGTGTCGAATCCAACTCTCCTACTTGTGACGCAGGCACACCAGCTTCATGTTTGCTACCTCCGCACCTATGTCCCGTCTCTCAAAGTGTTGCTCTGCTCCTTAACTCAGCCCTATTTCACTGCCGAGGGTCAGCCACTCGGCGCGATGCACGATACCCCGGCTGGTCCTAAGACCTCGAGACTATGCATCTATGCCGCTATCGGATTTATTTACGGCGGTAAACATTTTATTCCATTTTTCTTCTTTCATGCCGTCTCACCCTGCTGTTGCATCAGAGTCCTCTATTCTGGTCGCTATGAGGTCTAGGAGGTATCCCACCTCTGACAGCTTGAAACCGGCCGGCTACAACGATCTCGACCTTGGTATCTCATTAGATATCCCGCAATCGCAGGACCCATCTTCAGACGAACAAGTTCCATCATTAGAATGGGGCGCATTAGCAGAAGAACAGACAATCGAGCTGTGTGAAGTTAAGCTCCGTTTCGATGGAATGTATACGAGTATGGTCTCGATTACTGTCGCCTGCGAGCTACTCAAGCATGGATTTCGGAATGCTAGGTCTGATCAGTCAACCACTTCCACCCCTTCATCACCCTTTTCCCCACATGAGCGGCCTCACGTTCACTTGCTCTCCACCTCCGAAGCCCGATCCCTCAGCTCCCCCGAGAACCTCACCTAAGAGAGATAAGCAACCTATACGTCCGGCGGAACCCCCATCAACATTCCTGGTGGCATCTTTCTTGGACTTCGAAGAATGTAGGGCTCTACCCATTCCCACGCGCACTTGGTCCGCTGACATGAACTGTAAACCTCTTTTCTGCTACGTAGACAGCACAATCCCAAAATCGGCTATTGTAGCGTACACTATCGCCCGCGCGCCGTCGTCAGCTATACCGATTAAGATAGCTTGGGTAATATCCGTCGTGGTATCTTGTTGCTGAACCCTAACTCACTTAACCAGACTATCCACCAGGTCGGAGAACGTTCATTTTCCCCGCGTGTTTTGACACTCTCGTGTCCGGCATGGGCTTCCACTAACACCCGGAAGAGGGGTCTGATAGCCTTGTTGGTGGATGCAGGTGGCCCTTTGTCCCGACGGAGCCAGAAGGCGAGGGAAGTGGCGGTTGGTAACATTGTTGTTTTGCGACTGTGCGTTGCGGTGATGTATAGACATGCAATCACTGATGTATTGGAATCGTTTTTCCAGACCTGACCTTACTGATGACCCTGAATGGGAACAGCTGCCGATCATGGCACCGATTAGTAGGGCAGGCATGGATTGTAAGTCCATCCATGTCAGCAACTGCTCTACACACTTAAATACGTGTATTCCAGGGCCAGTTAATATGATAGCGTCGAGAAACCAAGTGCTTTTGTGCGCAATAGCTTTGTGTAGAATGTCAGTTTATGCTCTACCCAAGCAACTCACGAGAATATCAATATCAGGGGGTACATACATTCCACCTTTCCGTGATATCCTCAACCTCATCACTCTTAGATTCTGCTCCGAGAAACATCTCACCTCTTTCCGCGGCACTTGTTACTTCCCTCCAATCGCGCAGATCAATAGCGGACATTGCTCATGCCTTGGCTGCACCTGCAGTGCCGTTGGATACTGTTGTGGATACCGTGAAGGGAACGTGGTTAGCGTTTGAGGTGAATGTACGTGCTGGGGTAGTTGGCGCGTTTAGTGTTGCGGATGTTCTGGGAGCGACTGTCGAGCTTTATAGGTTAGCCGGTCCCCCATTTTCCTTGACCATTTGTCACGCCACTTCTCAGAACAAGAGCGCGACTTCTCCCCGATGACGACGAGAAAGATTTGTTGTCGTCGCTTTGGAGGAACGCTCACGACATGTGTTCTGTAACAGCCTGCCTTGCTGCATTTGAAGACTGTAAGGAGCCTGAGGGATACGATCTGGGTAGAATAATATTTTCCTCGTGATAGAAGCGGTTCCGCTGACCATCTCTATCCAGAGGCTATCTGGCAGCTCGTTAGTCTGTCAGGGTGGGCAGTCAGCTTCGTAGAGAAGCTCATGAAGGAGTGCCTCTCTGCCGCCGATTTAACCGACCTGACTCCAAACGCGAACGAGCTTCAACCAAAGCTCGAGCCTGTTGATGACATAGGCTTATTCGCCCCGGACGGTATGTTCCTCTGCATCCCGCACGCGTAATGGAGCGGCTTACCTACTCCAGAAAGCAAGCGGGCTCCTCTCTCTTCGCCTTTTGATTCACCTATTTTGCTCCACCTCACGCATCCCCTTATCCTAACAAATTTAATCGGGGTGATAATGCATGTGAATCGGTTCTACCATTCACTCAGTGCGCTCACGCCCAAAGGAGAAAACTCTCAGATCGCGCGGGATATCCTTATGGATGTTATTGGTTGCTCTGGGCTCGATCTCAAGGGAATAGAGGAGATATTAAAAGGCGCGATGCTTGACGTGAGAAGTATTCCTGGTGAGTTAATATATCCTGTACCTGTTATCACAAGGCACAATCACTGAGTGGACAATCTTCCACGTTAATTCCGTCATGCCTCCCCCAACTTTTCCAACAGGGGATGAAGCGAGGTTGTCGCTATCGAAATGTCACCCGGTCCCTGCTCAATACCCATTTTTACGAAAAGTGGTACACACACTGTATACATCTACAGTGATCGACAAACCGCGTCTGTTTATCAAGGCTGCAGATCTCATTGATGGATTCGCAAGCTTGTCAGCTTCTGAACAGCCCGGCAAACCGCAGGACAGGGACGTAGTTACAAAGGGTATTTTGATACGACGCAACCCCGGCTTGCTATGCCTCCGGTGCGGGTATAGGTCAGAGATAGGCGGGGAGGTGAGCGTTGCAGGACATGTCTCGTTGAGGTGGAGAACCTGGGAGAAAATGTGGGCGACCCGCTGTGTTTGTGGGGGAGCATGGATCAACGGTCCACTCGAATTCGGAAACGTGTAAGACATTTACTGTCGCAACCCACAGTACTCCATTTACATTGTACTTGTTCAATCTGCGGGCCCTGGCCGAACAAAAAGTCATTTCAAGTTTCACCTTCCATGAGAGGGCTCTTTTATCTCACAAGAAAGAACCCTTGCAAACGCACAACACGCACAACTCTCAGTCCGCCACTGCACTCATTTTCACATTTTCATTAAACAAGCATAATTTTCCATACGCGTACCAAATGCTCCGCCCGAGTACATAATCTAGAGGTTGTAGACGAACCATGCGCTACGATCCCCCAGCCCCGCAGGTTCTTTTTCACTTGTCATCTTCAGTCTCTTCTCAGCTTTCAGACGGTTTTCGCGGGAAAGGTACAGTAGGTTGACTGCTGAGAAGACCGCCATGCCGATGGACATTATAATAAACGTGATCGTTGCCTTTGTGTAGTTCGGAGCCGGAGACAAGGTGCCAAGGAGCCAAGTGGCAAGAATACCACCTGCATTGGTCATGATGAAAGCAATCGCGACAGACGTCGCACGTCTGATGTGCGGTGCGCTGTTGTTAGCCATCCACGTCGTCAGTGCAGGCGCAGTGCAGTAGGACCCTGTGATCGAGAAGAAAAGGGATCCATAGCGGACATGTGATGATTCACTTGCTACAAGTGTGTCAGAAACGTGACCTTGCCAGGTTGGCGAAAGCGTACCGTAAAACATGGAAAAACCTATAACCTCTAGGATAGAAAAGAATATGGTTGTCCCCCCGCGGCAGCGGTAACGGTCTGACACAAAGGCAGAGATCATCGAGCCTAATTACAGTGAAAAGTGAGTGCTACAAAGATGACCGACCTGAGTTACGCACAGACAAAAGCGGTAGCGAAGGGAGGAACGCTCATGAGCTGAGCTCGGTTGCCCGCGTAACCGAGACCAGCCACAATCGTTGGTTCGAAACTATACGTCCAAAGTTTGTGTAAATAATGAAAGCCAGAGGTATTGATGAACAAAACTCACTAAGCCAAGCCGTACAGGGTCGTGCCTGAGAGCTATGGAGTGAGCCCAAGTTAAACGGGAATGTTCAGCCGTACCATTGAAAAACAGGACAATGGCAAGAAGCCAGACATGGGGTGATTTTGCTGATTCAACGACTTCTGTCCAGCTGAAGCTATCTTTGCTGTCGTCCTGCGATACGGCGCCATCTTCTTTGAGACAAAACACGACATATGTCCGCTCTTCTTCTGAAAAGAAACGTGCCCTTTCAGGCGAACGAGGAAGCAGGAAAAAGGAGATGATTCCAAAGAGGAAGGTAAAGATTCCTTCCTATCGTAAGGGGTGAACAAAACCTCAGGGAGTAGTGTATGCCTGCCTACAAGGATGAATATCCAAGCCCAGCCGGGTCTACTGCCCTTTCCATTGATCTCATTGATCGCTGCAGCGAGTAGACCGGAAAAGGCGCCCGATAAAGAAGCTGACGCGAAGAAGGTAGCCACTCTGTCGAGAGTTGCCAAGAGGTACGCCAAGGATGACCTGGTACTTACCTTATCTGCAGTCTCTTGCGAGGGTAAAAGAAAGAGAGATAGAGCACAAGGCCAGGGAAAAGGCCACCTGGACCAATCATGAATGAAAAGCACTAGGGATGGGGACTGAGCAACCTTCCATCAACCCCAAGAAGAATCGACAAGCAAGTAACCCAGAATAGTCATGGATGACACCTATCAGCGCCCTGAGTAAATGTTCGATTTCAGGTTGACAACGACACTCACCTTGTAAGGTGGTAACAAGACCCCACACAGTGATCATGGCGGGAAGCATAAGATTGGGCCCAATACGCTGGAAAGTGAAGACATGTAACAAGTCGCACTCTCAACGCCGTTGTGGTTTACCTTCAAGAGCACGTTCGAGGGGAACTCTGCAACAATATAGGGCCTGTGCACATCTCAAGGTTGTGCCCCGTGTGGCAAAAGTTCCGGCACTTACACATAAGTGACAGTCAAAGCCACGGAATACTACACGATGATGAGCTGGAACAAAGTCGAACTTTAGCAGTGCATTCCGACGTACCTCGTAGTTGGACATTCCCAAGGACGTCTGCATTCCAGCTACACGGGCGTTTGAGATGTTGCTCCTGTCCTACAGGTCCTCTATAATTTGAGCAGTGAAGGCGGCGAATCTGGACACGAGACATACCAAGAAAGACAGTAGATAGAAGATTGTGCATACTGGAAGAACCCATCTGTCGAGCTTCCTCCAGACAGACCGCTCGAGGGCGGCACGTTCCGCTTCTGAAAATTCGTCTCCCTCGAGTTCGTCGAGTTCCTTGACCCTATCTGGAGTGGGAGAGCTGTGTAATGAATCTGGTTTGTCCATCATGTCGTGGATGGGGGCCACCAGAGTGTACGATTCGGGGGCATCTTTTCAAACGTAAAACGATCTTATAAGGTTGTATGACCATTACGGCGCATGGGAGATTTCTTGCAAGCGGGATTATTCTGACAGTGAGATGGGCCTGAGGGTGACAACTTAGTGGCAGCTGATCTGCTGGTCAATTAATCAACGCAAATTGCATGCATCTGACTGCATGTCAGCCGTGCGGAACGGATATATCCTTGCTGATTACTCACATGTGATGTGTCCGTTGAGAACGTCTCCACTTCGAGTTCAGTGCGGTCTGCTCGTGCCAAAGGCTGGATTGAGTCGTTGTTCTTACTAGCAAGTCTACCGTAGTGCTTCGCCTTGATTGAATCATTCAGCGCTTCGACTCTGCTGCTGGTGTTTGCAACCAGCGGCCTCCAATTGCTCGATCCGTTCAACAGCCCACGGAGGCTATAGGTCACTGATTGTAACCAAGTTCGGTGGCATGGCGTAGGTCGGTTTCAGCCTCTGTCGAGCAGACACCTGACGGGCACGTCCCTGGCACGCTCATCCTCTTCAATCCCTTACTCGGAGCATGCCCAAAGCAGTCGTCCCTCCCTTGCCCTTGTCTGGGCTATTTGCAGTCTCAAAGCCCTCGGGCCCAACGTCAATGTCCGTCCTTGAAGACATAAAGCAACTCGTCGGTAACTCGCGCTTATTTGTGGACCCCCGCAAACTGGAAAACCGGACCGGAAAGGAGAGCAGGAAGAGGAGAAATAATGTTGTCAAGATCGGCCAGGGTGGAACGCTGGATCCACTTGCTGATGGGGTACTAGGTACAATCCACATTGTCTCTCATGTCGATACGTCACTGACTCCTCGGCGGGTCTAGTCGTTGGCGTCGGAAGGGGCACCAAACGGCTCTCCGACCTTCTGGATTGTGCCAAGGTATCTCACTCTCCCAGATTACCCATTCCATTTCAAGTTTTCAGCCTGGATATATAGGAGTACAGGACCACTGCCTTGCTGGGTTGCGAAACAGATAGTTATGATTGTCATGGTTCCCGCGTGCGCGACGTTCCATGGCGCCATGTTACCAAGGGAGCGGTGGAGGCGACCCTCGACAAATTCAGGGGCGAGATATACCAAACACCGCCTATGTCTGTCCCTACTCCCAAACCCTCGTTCTTGTCACTCAATCCTCGTCAGATTCTCCGCGCTTAAGATGGACGGTAAGCCATTGTACGAGTATGCCCGCCAAGGCATACCATTGCCTCGGCCCATCGAAGAGAGGAAGGTTACTGTCCACTCGCTGGATCTTGTCGATTGGAAAGGGAGTCATCACAATTTTCGATGGCCAGAAAAGGAGTTCACCCCAGATCAGAAGGCTGCCCTCAAGACAGCCCTGAAGTCTGATGAGACCGATCCCGCTGTGCCTGACGAGCACACCGAGCAGGTTCCGACGGCGTTTGTTCTGAGCATGAGAGTCTCCGGAGGCACGTATGTCCGCTCCATCGTTCACGATCTTGGTCGCGCGCTAGGTTCTGCTGCGCACGTGGTCACTTTGACTCGGTCTCGGCAAGGAAAGTTCACCCTGCATCCCGGAGATGGAGAAGATAAATCATGTGTGCCATGGGACGTTTTTGAGAAAGCTTTGGAAGATGAGGGCGAACGAGGTGAAGACGGCTGGAGGGCGTGGGAGAGAGAGGTTCTCGATCGATTAGAGATAGTCGACGCGCAGAAGCAGTAGAATGCCCAACAATCCATCCCACGACGCGTGCAGTGGTCCTTGACATTGAACGGCAGTCCGGGCCGCGAAGACTCCGGTGCGACGTGACACTGTAGGTAAATTCAACAAGAACAGGCGGAGGTGCGTCGAGTCATACGGACCGGGCACATCACGGACACGGGCCGCTCTCCGGAGCCAATCTCACTCCTTATATACCCAGTGCTTGAGGAGTGCGGACTTTGTGACCTATCTCTCCCTTTGCCCCGGTGTCAAGCATGACAACCAACGATAATGGTCATCATACCACTGTAACCCGCCCATTGAGTCCTGGCATCTATGTTCCGATCCCAACGTTTTTTCAACTGGAATCCGACGATCTTGGTCAGTGACTCGGATTGGGTGCTGTGGAATGCGCTGCTAAAGGGAAGAACAGATCTTGACGCATTTGAGAAGCATGTTCTACGAACAGCTTCAGCTGGCGTCCGACCGCTGTTGTCAGGTTCCACGGGCGAAGCCATTCATTTATCGCATGCCGAACGGTCAACGCTAATCAAGACAGCAAGGAAGGTTTTGGACAACGCAGGTTTGGACAGGGTGCCGATCGTCTCTGGAATCGGTGCTGGTAGCACGCGGGAGTGCATCGAGTTGGCAAACGAGGCAGCTGAGGCTGGCGCGGACTGCGTTATTTCCATCTGTAGCGGATACTTTGCTGGGGCACTCGCTGGCGACAAGAAAGCGCTCAAGGCTTTTTGGACAGAGATCAGCCAAAAGAGTCCGATACCTGTCATGATTTATAATTGTGAGCAGGACGGTCGTGCATACGATATACGGCTGACTCTTCTTGTCTGAGATCCCGGAGCTGCTGGGGGGATCAACTTGGATTCTGATCTTATCACTGAACTCGCCGTAGAGTGTCCCAACTTAGCTGGTGTCAAGCTTACGTGTGTTCATAAGAAACAGATGGTGCGAGTGCCCATGCTGATCATTCTTGTTTATAGGTGCGGCGATGTCGGAAAACTCACGCGGATCGCTGCCACTGTTTCCGACCCATCCTTTTCTTTTAACCACCCTCGGAAGAACAAGGATGCACCATTCCTTGTCCTCGGCGGATTCACCGACTTCCTTCTCCCAGGTGCATATGCCAATGGCCACGGTGCCGTTACAGGTCTCGCGAACATCGCACCGGTAAGTAAGCAAACGCTTTACAACACTTGTGCCAATAATATCGCTGTTGCAACAGCACACGGTAGTGAAACTTCTCCAACTAAGTGAGGGATCCAAGATCGATCCAAAGCTTCTTGGCGAGGCCCAAAGATTGCAAGGAATTGTTGCACGGGCGGATGCCACAATCGCCAAGGCTTCTATAGCTGGTACCAAGTTTTTGCTGGATAAGCTATATGGATATGGAGGTAATCCTCGGCGGCCACTTCCTCCCATTGAGCCTGCAGCAGGTGAGGCCCTGTGGGAACACGCACACACTCGGGCGCTCGTGGACGTGGAGTCCTCGCTGGCCAAGGCGAGTTAGAAGGCGATCCATTCGTTGTATGTAGGAAATCTGTAGCTATGAGACAACGCTACTGCAAAGACATTCGATTTGTTGGACAAGTTGTGATGCTAAAATCGAGATAGTCGTATCAGCTCGTGTGGTCACGAGTTGTTCCGAGGCAAAGGGGTCTGTAGGAACAACTTGGGCCAAAGTTCCCGCCGCCCTAGCGCCGACCGGACCGCCGTCGTATGACTGTGAGATGCGGAGGCCGAAGTGCGACGATAAAGCAGCGTGTATCACACGAATCCCACATGGGTTTCACGAGATGTCTCGGGTGTTTCGGGTGTAGCTGGAATGTCTGGCTTTCGGTCAATCAGCCGGCCTGGTGCCAAACAGCCAGACGAATTTATTTTAGGTAACCCGGCGTGTCTTGGGTAGCGGGTGCGAATAATCGTTTCTTGAACCACGACCATGTCCATGTCGGCCTGCAGGGCGTCCGTGACGACCATGAACTGCCGGTCGTTGGGCAGCATAGCGTTCAAACCACTAGTTTCAGGTCAGAATAATTGTCACTCAAACCTCTCGACGAGTTATTTATGTGCAACGATCATATCCACAGGCGTCCGGTCATTCCACTGGTCCGTATACCGTAGAAGTCAATCGTCATCACCCACTTCAGAGACAAAGAAGGATTCTGGTGCATCTCATGGCCTACGTCACCTGAATGTACGCGCTGATATGTAGCCCCTCGTTCCCACAGGCACTCCTTATTCTTCTCTTATCGTCGGTGCACCGAGAGAGACGTATCCAAACGAACGTCGTGTATCTCTTACGCCTCAGAATGTTGCCCTGCTGAAGAAGAAAGGCTTCAGTAGTGTTCTGGTTGAAAGAAACGCCGGTGCTGCCGCACAATTCTTAGACGGAGACTACGCCAAGGCTGGAGCTACCTTGGTTTCCAAAGAAGAAATCTACAAGAAGACGGACATTCTACTGAAAGTGCGGCCTCCTTCACCAAACGAGGAGGTCACTGCGTTGAAAGAAGGTAGTACGGTTATTTCTTTTCTATACCCTGCGCAGAACAAGTCGCTTGTCGAGAAGCTGGCATCGCGTAACATAAACGCATTTGCCATGGACATGATCCCACGCATTTCGCGCGCTCAAACCTTCGATGCCTTGAGGTGAGCATAAAGATCACAAATCCGGAACGCATACTTAATGCCCTCGGATCAGTTCTATGGCCAATAGCGCAGGGTACAAAGCTGTTTTAGAGGCCTCCAACCACTTTGGCCGATATCTTACCGGACAGGTCACCGCAGCTGGGTAAGTGCATGGCCGTACTAGGGTGGTAGTTATCTCTAATTCTTTCGCTACAGAAAGGTAGCCGCGCGTTTTTTCATGCACTTTCACGCGTCTTACGCGTCTATAAGGTTCCCCCTGGCAAGGTTCTCGTCATTGGTGCCGGTGTCGCCGGACTCAGTGCTATTGCAACGGTTTGTCCTTCCGACCCGAACGTACATCTAGGGGAAAACAAACTCACTCATGATAGGCGCGTCGACTGGGTGCCATTGTCCGAGGATTTGACACTCGCTCAGCCGCGCGTGAACAAGTTCAATCTCTTGGGGCCGAGTTTATCGAAGTCTCTATCCAGGAGGAAGGTGGTGGAGTAGGAGGCTATGCCAAAGAAATGTCCAAGGAATTTATCGAAGCAGAGATGGCGCTTTTCATGGAACAATGCAAGGAGGTCGACATCGTCATAACAACTGCGCTTATTCCTGGCAAACCCGCTCCTAAGCTAATCACGGACGAGGTTAGTGAAGGGTTAACAATCGAGCTATCTGAACTCACGTTCGCCTGCAGATGGTTGCAGCAATGAAGCAGGGTTCAGTTATCGTTGACGTATGTTGTGTCGAGTCTGCGAGATCTGAAAACTCATGTTCTTGGTCAAGTTGGCAGCCGAAGCAGGAGGTAACTGTCAAGCTACTGTACCCGGGGAGTTGGTTGTCAACAATGGGGTCACTATCATCGGTAATGCGACCCTCTATGGAAATCAGTTGGATACTCATTCGCTTGTGCAGGTTATACTGACCTTCCTTCGCGGTTGCCAACGCAGTCATCAACCCTATATTCAAATAACATCACCAAGTTTCTTCTGTCTATTGGTGAAGGGAACAACTACGCCATTGACCTGAGCGACGAAGTAGTCAGAGGTTCAATTGTAGTTCACAAAGGCGAACAACTACCGCCAGCCCCTCGTCCGGCTCCTCCCCCAGCTCCTCGTCCGACACCCAAGGTGGAGGAAGTACAAACCAAAGCCATCACTCCATGGCAGAAGGTCACTCGTGAAGTTGCTACCATTACTGCGGGAATGGGATCTGCAGTTGCTCTTGGGAAGCTCACCGGGGTTGCCTTTATGAGCAACTTCTTTACATTTGGGTTGGCGGGTCTAGTTGGATACCGCGTCGTTTGGGGTGTGGTTCCAGCTCTACACTCACCACTGATGTCAGTTACAAACGCAATCTCTGGTCAGTCTACTTATACTTGAATCAAGTTCCTTGATACTAATGAGACTTGCAGGAATGGTCGGTGTCGGAGGTTTGTTTGTGATGGGTGGAGGCTACTTGCCAGAGACCATTCCTCAGGTACTCGGTGCTGTGTCAGTTCTTCTCGCCAGTGTGAATGTCGCTGGGGGTTTCGTCATCACCAAGCGTATGCTTGACATGTTCAAGAGTAAGTCCATGGTCATGAATTTCGAGTAGTGGCTTAATATGTTGCAGGGCCAAGTGACCCGCCTGAATATTCATGGTTGTACGGAGTACCCGCGGTTGTGTTCACTGGAGGGTTCCTGGCCGCAGCGAGCACTGGGATGGCTGGCCTTGTCCAAGCGGGCTACTTGACTAGCAGTCTGCTTTGCATTGGTGAGCGGCATGGTCCCAGTTCTGTTCTCGATTAAGTTTGACTTTTCAAAGGCTCTCTGTCTGGACTGTCTTCCCAAACCACGGCGCGCCAAGGCAATGCCCTCGGGATTCTCGGCGTAGGCTCCGGAATTCTCGCATCATTGTTAGCCGTTGGCTTCCCTCCAGAGCTCCTAGCACAGTTTGCTGGAGTTGCCACTGTCGGTGCCACAATTGGTGCCATCATCGGTCGGCGCATCACAGCCACGGAACTTCCGCAGGTGGTCGCAGCTTTACACTCTGTCGTCGGTCTTGCAGCTGTGTTCACCTCCATCGCCAGTGTGCTCGCCGACCCATCTCACATTTCTGTGCTCCACCAAGTGACAGCCTACCTTGGAGTCGTGATTGGTGGTATCACCTTCACGGGTTCCATTGTAGCTTTCCTGAAATTGGCTGGGAAGATGGGTTCGAGACCATTGATGATGCCAGGAAGACACCTCATTAATTCCGGGCTTCTCGGTGCTAATATATTGACGATGGCTGGCTTTGTCACCGCTGCGCCAACCGTACCTCTCGTTGCTGCGGGTTACCTCGGCGCAAGCACAGCTCTCAGTTTTATTAAGGGTTTCACGACGACAGCGGCTATAGGAGGGGCCGATATGCGTAAGTGCTGATCACAGCGGCGTTCTCGATTTAACTGATTTGCTGGACATTTCCTTAGCTGTCGTCATTACCGTCTTGAATGCTTATTCGGGCTTTGCACTTGTTGCGGAAGGCTTTATGTTGGATAACCCGCTCCTTACGACCGTCGGTTCATTGATTGGTGTTAGCGGTTCTATTCTTTCATATATCATGGTTCGTAAATTAAGTTGTCTCCACTCCTGTCGTACTCACCAGCTTGCAGTGTGTAGCCATGAATAGGTCCTTGACCAACGTTATATTTGGTGGTATTGGCACAATCGCACCATCGGAAGCTACCACGATCGAAGGCACGATCACTAAAACCACGGTGGATGATACAGTAGAAGCCCTTAGCAATTCCGATAGCGTCATTTTGGTAAGTCGTTCTTTCCATTCTTCATCTCAGCCTCACTTGCTCCCTTTAGGTTGTTGGATATGGCATGGCTGTGGCTAAGGCTCAATATGCTATCTCGGAAATATGCTCAATGCTCCGTGCAAAAGGGATCAATGTGCGCTTTGCCATTCACCCGGTGGCGGGTCGCATGCCTGGTCAATGCAATGTGCTTCTAGCAGAGGCATCGGTACCATATGACAGTGAGATGCATCCCTGCTCCGACGAAGCTTGACTTATCCTTCTTTGATCGCTAATCCACATTTAGTTGTCTTGGAGATGGACGAAATTAACGACGACTTCGGCGAAACGGACGTCACACTCGTTATAGGGGCAAACGATACCGTGAATCCCATTTCCCTGGAGCCTGGTTCACCGATAGCGGGCATGCCTGTTCTTCACGCGTGGAAGAGCAAGCAAGTCATCGTCATGAAGAGAGGCTTGTCAAGTGGTTATGGTATGTCCTCCCTGCACTGATGCGGTGTATGTACACTGACACATTCGTTTTGCTCTAGCTGACGTCCCAAACCCCATGTTCTATATGCCGAACACGAAGATGCTGTTCGGTGATGCAAAGGATACCTGTGATGGTGCGTGTCTGCCCCTCATTGAGCCTTATTTTCACTGACGACGATCACAGCTATCAAGAGAGGTCTCGAATCGCGTAACTAGGGGCATTGTCTTATTTATCTCCCCGGAACAGCTTGTTGTACATCCTGTATATTCACTCGTTTGTAGAATTGTTGCTGTGCGTGCTTTGTTACCAGTCTTACTGCGACGCTTTAGATGTTGTACATCTTCAATTACCAATGAGAAGGTGTGGAAACTGTCTGTGGAATATAGTACTAAATGTATATATCACATCGTTATATCGTAACTGACAAGGCACTGCTATCAGGGGCAGCTCAAGCATGAAGAACACGCATACGAGGATGGCCTATATCATATATGGAAGCTCCCTCAGTCCAAATGACCAAGTCCAAATCTAAGAGGGCTTTAAAAAAACGTCCGAAAGGTGCGCAGACAGGTATGTCGCAAGCGTTCACATGTCCGTTCCACTCCACGATTGTCACCTATGATCACAAGCGGAGGAGTCCCTCTTGAACCTGGCTACCACCTTCATTGAAGATTCGATGCTTCCAGAAGCCATCAATTCTTTATAATCGAATAAGCCAATCGAGATGAGCTTGGACTGCGGGTGGGCTGGTTATACAACCAAGTGGCGATGAGGACAATGACAGATCCAAGAATGAAGGTGAACGTGATTTGAAAGTCGAAGAGGGCCACAGACGCCAGGAACGATATCACGATGCTGAGACTCGTCGCGAAGCCCTTCATAATGTTATCAGAGTACTTGATTACCATAGCAGTCACTAGACCGCCAAAGACCTGGATTGCAACCGTGGCCCAGGCCCAGGCACCAAAGTTTTGGAAGAGCGATTGGATAAGCCCTGAGTGTGAATGCTCGGTGATGAGGATAGGTACGAGTGCGGGGAGTAGTGAGAAGGCGGAGAGCTGAACGTTGCGTATCCAGAGGTCTGATTGAGAGTTCTTCAACACCATTTCGAAATAGACTCCTGCGAGACCTGACGTAAAGCACGCTGCCACGACCGCGAGAAAGCCCTTGAGAGCATTCATTGAAGTATTCTGGAACAAGAGAGAGGCGGTCTTGGCTGAATCGCTGGCCCCGGTCTGAATCTGTACGATGCCCACTCCGATAGCGAGGAAAAATAGCGCTACCCACTGACTAGCGCTTAGTTGTTTTCGGAGAAGCAGGACAGAGAATGCTGCTGTTGTCAGGATCTTCATTTGATAGCTGACTTGGAAGGTAGCGGCTTCTAAGTTTGTGGCTGCAACATATTGCAGGTTGTTCTGGATGACTTGAGGTGAAAAGGGGAGGGGGTGAAAAGGGGCGAGGATGGCGAGTGAGGATGTACACACCGTAGAGGATGGCGGGTATGGATAATTTCCAGCAATCTTGGCTGAAAACCTCCCTGCCCAATCTACGCATACGGAGCAATATCTTGGAGGGATTCCAGAAACGGCCTGTGGTGAGACCGAGCTGGGGCGTGTCTGAAGTATAGGGGTCTATTTGAATGAAGGCAATCGCGAGCGATATCGAGCCTTTTAAGAGTTCGTTGAGCAGAACGGCGGCTGGCGCGGAATATGACTGGGAAGGAGGGATAGAGACGCGAGAATAGTGCATTATTATCGTTAGGAGGGAGTTTTGTACGGCGAGGGTGACGAGACTGGCGTCAACAAGGGTGAACCAAGGGTTGGGCGGGTCCGACTGCGGATCGGACGAGCAAACGGAGGACTCACGATATATATTTGAGAGGCATGCCGCATAGAGAAGGGACCGGAGGTGCGTCTGGCAAGAGACCAAGCTCCTCGAATTCGAGCTTGTCGTCGCTGGCCTTTGCGGCATCCTGACGAGGCTGGACTTGAGGCTGAGACATGGATGAGGGGTATAAAGAAGGAGGGGTATGTTGGGAAAGGTTGCCAGGCCTAAACAGAATTTGCTCGAGACGCGCGTGGGGCCGTGCGTTGAATTTTATTTTCTGTCTCTCCGCAGCAGATGGCGTTCTCCTGCCAAGAACGTGTCTACAAATCAATATATTACAATATATGCGCTATTCAATACCCGTAGGAGACTCCATGGCTCTTCCGATCTCCGTCATACAGCCCATAGATGCTATACGTCGGACTGTGATAGTCTGCGTCCGCGTGCTCCAACGCCATCTGTGCCAGCGACGGAATCGGTGGTGGCGACGGCACACGCGGTGGCTTATCTTCCACCCTCTTTTTAAGGTTACTCTTCCCATTGCCCCCCTGTCCCTCCCGCGCCCGAGCCGCCTCACAGGGTCGGATGTTCACCAGCGACGCCGTCGACTTGGACCCCGCAAAGTCCACCATCATCAAGCTCCCCAACGCCGCCGCGTCAGACGCACTCGGGCTATCACAGTGGGAACTCGCCTTCGGCACTGGCTTTTTTTGACTACGTCCTGTGACTGTCACCTTTTTCGCTTCTCCAATCACGCTCATCGAGTCGTCAGGATACAATGTAGGCTGTGGAGACGGTGGAATCGGCGACGTTAGACCAAGCGCCGAGGTCAGCTCCCTTCCCCGTCGAGAATCTGCTCGCTCAACCCTATTTCCATCCTGTTCATGATCTCCGCTGTGTTTGCCATAGTTTGTTGCGGCCGCCGACGTCCGGGGGTATAAACCTGGCATGTAGTACGTCGATTTAATTCGAGCCCGCCCGCCGTTCGACTGCGCCATGCTAGGAGACGCAGTCGGTGGTGAAGTGGGTTCCATCCCACCATATGCAAAGCTCTGTGATCGCCTGAGCGCTGCAGCGTCCTTGGCACTACCAGGTGCTATCATACTGGTTCTATTGCGAGACGCCATCATCCTGTCCTTGTATCTTTTTACCGCAACATTGCCTGGTTCGTCGTGCGTAACACCGTCTATCGCAAGGCCAACATCTGCACCCACTTGCGAATACCCGCCGGGTGAACCCGGATACAGGGACATGGATACCGTGGAGAGCCTCGATACCGCACGCGTGATTGCGTTCTGGACTGGCTGCAAAGGGATTGGACTCTTGGCCTTCAAGAGAGCGTTTGAATTACCATATCCTGCGAACGGATACCGACCCTGATTCTGTCCCTGGCCACATGTCGTCTTGTCGTCGACTACACCAAGGCTATCTTGTCGGGTGGTTTGATTGACAGTCAGCAGTTGATCTTGGGAGCTCGATCGGGTCACTGTCACCGTCGGGGCAGGTTTGGGGATTCCGGAGTTGTATTGGGTCCATGTCCAAAGTCCGGTGTTTCCTTTCACACCGCGTGCTTGGAGCGTGGGGGACGAGCGTTCCTTGCCTCCGAATATCGGGGAACCTTCACTTTCCACTTTGTCGTCCGGAAAAGTCCCATCATGAAGGATGGGTAGGGAGGGAGTAGGGGTCCTTCGCCGGCGGGGGCGCTGGAAGAGCTTGACTAGGACGACCACGATAAAGAGTGTGAGACCACCGCTGACAGCAAGTGCAATAATCGCCGTAGTGGACAAATGGGAGGTGTTCAACTGAGCACTACCATCGTGTGAATCGCTACTTGCTGTAGTGGCCGCGACAGGTCGAATGGACGGCGTTGGATGAATTACCACGGATGAGTGAACAGCTGCCTCTTCAATCTCCGTCAAGTTTTGGGTCTTCAAAGATGGCAGTGGTACAAAAGTTGATTTCGATGCCACATGTGAACGACTCGAGGAAGCTTTCGATGTGACAAAGGTATACGATGCTGAGACGGGGGGCGCAACGAGCGTGGTTGTATCTGCTGGCGGGGGTGGTAGGCCGGTATCTGGAATGGGTGCCGGAACGTTGCTGATCTCGTGCACACTATAGTCATGGTGAGGTGCTGGCTGAGATGCCTGTGGTAGCTTGGGGCGAGAGTGAGAATGTGGGTGCGCTGGATCAGCCTCGATGTCCTCTGATTTTTCCTTGGAGTTGGACATCAGCTTCTCGGTGTCATCCGCGAGCTTGACAGGTGCCCGCAGGGATATCTTGCGCGCGGGAAGCCCTCGCGTAGTCTTGCGAGGCTTGCCCGACATTCTTTACGCTCCGTTAAGCGTCCGGCGCGAATTTAAAGGAGCGGCTGGGGTAGCGACAGATGGGTGAACAGGCGAGAAGGATGAACAGGTTGACACGTGCTTGTGAGCGCGTCGAGGTCACGTGAATTGATTTTGCGCACGTGTGGCGGTTCAAACGCCAGTCAAACAAAGCTACCCTGAGCTTTCGCCTGAACGATCTCCAAGTTGTTCTTCTGCGTTCAGCGTGTACAGAAGCAGAACGGGGTTTTTGCATGAGCTGAGCGCTGAAATTTGAGTCGCCGCGGTGTGCGCTTTGCTACGAGGTAGGCGGTAAAGATTATCATCGAGAAGAGACCTTCAACATGGACAGGCGCGTCTCTCTCGTACCTGGAATGAAGTCGTCGAAACCCTGACACGTCCACGACCAACATACTTTGTAGTGATCCTTCAGTATCTCAACCGACCCAGCTTTTACAGCATGCATTGGCACCTGCACAGCAAAGTCGAGACCACAGCAGAGATGGGGATCTAGCCTCGCCAAACGACGACGGAGATGCAGTAAACGACTTTTCATTGGATTCAAGGATAATCCCGGCGCGACCGGCGACACCTCATTACCATCTGCAGGTTTTGCTTCTGCAGAGTCCGGAAGGCAGTGGCGAATGTGTGCTAGCCGAAGATTCCCAGAAAGAAAAGCGTCAGGAACACAAGGAACAGGCCGGGATATCTGTAACTTCGCCAGCCTCGTCAGACAATACTCCAGTTCAAGGGTCCCGGTCAGGTTCGGAGTTTTTTCATCAACATGGGGATAGTCCACTCTCGGCATTCGCTGGAAAGGTAATCGGTGAGCCACTCTTCATGTCCTCCCGTCATCCTTGCTTTCAGATATTTACCTCTTAGTCTCTAGGGACAAGGTCCGGATCCTTTCAGTCTCCCCCCACCACTGCTCGAGTCCATCCTCTCTCTCGGCCAATAAAGTCCATGCCCGTCGGGAATAGGCACTACCGTCGTTCGCCTTCCTTTCCCTCTCAAGACTCGTTCGGTGGCTCCGTCTCACAGGATCCGGCAGAACAATATCTCGCATCAGCAAAGCAGTTTGATGTGCCACTCTCTGATCTGGGAGAGACGCCAACTCAGGAAGTCATTCATTCGCCCACAGGTCCTGGCATGACGCTCCCGGATGCCAGTGAGCACAAAGAATTCCTCGAGGCTGCTATGCGCGAGTATGAAGCACAAAGGGCAAACAGGGCCACTTCAAATCGTCGCACCAATATTCTCGTAGCTGCCACTCCCAGCAATTCCGGTGAATCTTCAGGCACGTCACAGCACAAGGATGACGATTTCTTGTTTCACAATCGTGGTTCAGAATTCGCTGGTCAGGAGTCGAGGTTCGAGTTTAACGGCTCATCGTCCTTTGACAAGATGCTCGACCGGGACCTTGCTGACGCTTCGGATCCGGCCCCAGAACCCACCCAGCCCAAGAAGATTGAACCAACGCAGGTTGACGGCGTTGTACATGTCGAGCCCCCTACCAGAGACGACATCCTCACCATGCCACCACGGAGTAGCGAGCAGTGCTCTCCACCCTTTGAGTGGATTGCTCCCATCCCTAGTGGGGCTGTCGCATCAAGCAATCCCAGGAGCTTGTTAAGAATGGTCCATCCGGGCAACCAGTATCGGATCGCCATGATGCGCAAATTGGCGGGGGATGTGGAACCCCCTTCGTGCGTCGCCACGGGAGCGGTAACGCAGCCTTCTCGCATCGAGGAAACACAACCTTGCCACACCGATGAATCGACTTACTCGAATGCTCTCCCACCAGCTCGACCAGCACCGCGCCAAATTAACATGGCCAGTTCTCGTCCAATTAGGCATCAACCTCAGAGAGAGGTCGGGGTCGATGAACCTGAAGATGCACTGGACATTGTCCCCGACTCTGAACCCCTTCGAGCTGGGCCTAGCGGCCAAACACCTAGCCACCATCGAGCTGTGACGGAAAGTCCGCTTAAGAAACTTTTCCGCCCTCTCAGTCCGACGTCCGTGCACGGATCCGGAGACCTTGTTCTTGATTCTGTGGAGGTCGAGGAGAGTGAAGCTGATGTTCCATTGGCCATTGAATTGGCTTCCAGAAACACCAAGAGATCCCTGGCTCCTACAGAAGACACGATGGCGCATGGCAGAAAAACGAGGACTGCATCTTCTGCTGTTCCTGAAAAGGTGATTTGCACCACTCCTTCGATGACCGTACGTCTTGACTGATACTATCATTACCTCGGTAGGCCCCATTGCTTGCTCTTGAAAAACAACCTCAAAAACCTATTTCGTCCTCGATGAAAGGGAGGAACTCCAGAGTAAAGCCTTCAAAAACGGAGCCCACAGAGGTTCCGACGTCACTTCCAGAGCAAGATCTGCAAGGTCAAACATTCTCTCCGAAGGAACCTCCTGCCGCTGCAGCAAACATGCTACCTTCGAAGAAGAAGAACAGAGGGTCACAACCTTTGGATCCTTCGCGTGCGCTCCACGCTCTCACGACGTGTCTTCCCGCGACCAAGCCTGTCGCTGGTAAGAAACGTTTCCACAAGTCCGATACCGAGAGTTCAGAAGACTCGTCGTGCCACCCCGAGGATGAGGGGGCTATGCACCCCAGGGTTCAGAAGGAGGAAGAAGGGGAGACCCAGTCTGCGTTTGATCATGATGTTGACTCGCCGCCACCCCCACCTTCGAAACTCGACACATCACGTACGAAGAAAAGACGCACTGAAGACGTAAATCCAACTCGCGGAATGTCGAAAGCTTCGACTTCGACTCGAAACAAGCGGTCCGAGACTCCTGCAGTTGCTACACGTTCTGTTAAGAGATTGCGTTCTGGGGTATCATCCACCCGTGGACCCACAGCAGAGCCGGCTACACGGGTCTTCGCGTTGTGGAAACAAGACGGTCATTATTACTCCGGTGTCGTCTACTCCCGCGGGCTGAAAAACAAGTATTTGGTCAAGTTTGATGATGGGACGGAAGATGAAGTCGAACTCAAGAATATACGTCGCCGAGAGCTTCTAGTCGGCGACAGAGCTATTGCCATTCAGGACAACGTCAAGGGCGCGGTTAGCGATGTCAGCCATGCAAACTCTCGTGGCTCGTTCACATTGGAGATCGATAACGGGGAGGCAGTAGCAACTGTTCAAGTGGGATTCGGTGACATTCGCATTGCTAATCGGACGATTCAAAGTCAGTGGAAGGAGCGCATGGTCGTGGCAGAGAATATTGTCACTGTGGTCAAGCCGAAGCCTCTCATCGATACGACACCATCCAAACAGTCGGTTATCAGCACAACCTCCGGCAAAGCTCAGCGAGAGTTGGTCAAGACGGGCTTCGTAGTCACTATCAATCCTAAGAATGAAGACCCCATTCAGACGAAAGACGAGGCAATGCGCGCTATCAAACAGCACGGGGGGCTGGTGGTTGAAGATTGGTCTAGTGTGTTCACCATGGAAGGGAGACATAGTCAATCCAACAAGCGATGGATCGCGACGCCGCAAGATTTTCGTTGGAGGTCGGAAGCAAACCTGAATCGCGTCTTCCTTCTATCAGATGACGCGCATCAAAAGCCTAAATTTCTCCTAGCACTTGCGTTAGGGATTCCCTGCCTCTCGTTTGAGTGGTTGGCAAGAGAGGGGAAGTTCTCATCGGTATGTTTTATCTGCGTCACTCAGGATGTATGGTGTTGAGTCGAATACGTGTCAGGACTGGCAACCGTTCCTTCTCCCAGCGGGGTATTCTGATACGCTCGGTGCCAGAATCTCTCAGCTCGTTGATCTCGACTGGGGAAATTGTACAGAACACCTCGCCGACATTATGGCCAGTCGAGTGCCGGTCAAGCTGTTTTCACAGAAAACGGTACTGTGTGTTGGCGCAGACTTAGTTCCCCTTGCCTCGAATCGGGCGAGAAAAGTGCGTCTGTTAATTTACCTTAATGCACGGAGCCTAACGCCAAATGGCGTAGAATGCTCCCGAAGAAGCCAGCCGATATGTTCCCTGGATCATTTTGTGTATGGGTGCGGCCAAGGTCGAGGCAGTCACCGATGTGAAACAAGTGTCTCCTGCTTACATGCAGACTTTTGACTATATCGTTGTCAAAGAACGAAACTTTCTTGGATCGGTCAAGCTGGGCGAAAACGTCATCGTGGGGGATGTTAACTGGGTAAAGGAGTGCTTGGTCTCGTCGCGCTTATCCATACCTGAGTTGGACTGACATTTGTCCTCTCTGAATTTTGATGTTATCTACTACATATTGATTTCATCTAACCCATGCTTGTTACCCTTGCTTTCTTGCGTCGACAGTAGTGTACATTAAATGTTGCGGTCTCAGGGTATGTGGATGCCAGAAATGGAAATTTCTTCCCGTCTGCTGAGCCGCGTATAGGAATGCTAGTGCGAAGTCGCAGTTCGTCCTGACTACTCGCATGGACGGACCACAAGAGTACGACGTTGGTTCGTCTTTTTTTTTTTTTGAACTCGTTCCGGACCCATACCGACTCGACGTCTCGTGTGCAGAATCTATCACCAGGGCTCGCGTTCACGACAAGAGGGGCAAGAAAATTACATGGGTACGATCCATTTCCATTCAGCACCTCACTCGTACTAAATTGAGCTGTGTAGAAATACTACGTCAAGGTTCGTCCACCACTGCTATCTTACTCACTATCCACTTATTGGTCGTGTCGTAGTGGAAAGGGTATGGTTGGGATGAAAGCACGTATGTTACTATCGAGAACCTGTTGAGCCCTTACCGATCCGTTCGAGTCCAGTTGGGAACCTACAGATTCGTTTCAAGGAGGCTCCGAACACATTCTAGAAGCTTTCTGGGAACGCATAGACACTGGCGGTAGAGACATCTCTGATGCTACCGCCTTCAAGAAGGGAGAGGAATTATTCATCTCTGGACCGCCAGGTATCTTCGCACCCCAATGGTATCCATTTCATGGCTTAACTGACACTAATTGCTAGGTAGAAAGGGTCTGAAGAGAAAAGCCAATCCGGCGAAAACTCAAGCGTCGCCTTCTTCCGGGGACATTCCAAGTTCAAATGGTGGGAGCATTTCAGCGCCACCATTGGCCACTCGAAAACGCAGGCGGGTGCAGATCACCACCGGTGATGAATGGGGATACTCGAAACCGAGGCGCAGGGTATCTACAGGGGCGCCGAAAAACGGTGGAACATCTGCCAGGTCACCCAAACGGAGACGAGTATCTTCTCCAGGACCACGAAAGTCAGCTCCCAAACGTCTGCCATCTGTAGGCGACTCGCAACTCGACGCAGATGGCGAGACGGATCCAGATGTGGTCGAGGTGGAAGACGAACTCATGCAAGTGAGTGCGGAGGATGCAGAAGAAGATACCAACGGGGCGCGGAGCCTGGCCACGGCAAGCGGGAATGCAAATGGATCCAAAAAGATCACATTCGACGATCTCGAGCACTTTTACAGTGGCAATCCGATTGACATCGACCAGAACATGGATGAACAACTGGCTGCCCAAAAACTAGCAGCTCGGTCACGACTGCAATCCCCACCTCCGGCTGCCTTTCCGCCTCCAGACGATGCGACTCCTGAGTCTCAAGCTCCTGCCTCGCCAACCCTGAGCTCTCCTGACCCTCTTTTCCATTCGCCGTCACGTTTCCCTGACAAAGCACCGGAAATTCAGAGAGATCCCAACCTCCCCCACCACCGTGTTCGGGCTGCAAATCCTCGGGTCAGACTTATTGATACAACCACGCCTGAGACCACGAACAAACAGTCCCGCATCACCGCCAAAGCTCGCCTGATGTCCATCCACACAGCTGAGGTACCTTCCACCAGTGGCCCGAGTCGCAATATCGCTAAGCGAGGCGGCAAACCTGGTCCCGGCCGGTCCTCTTCTGGCCTGATTACCAAGAACCGCAGCTCCTTGCTCACTGCCACCAAAGGCACTCTGAAGAGCGTCAAGGGAAATTTTGCGGGCACTACCATAGAACGTGATCAGCCCGATGAGATTGAAGAAGCTCCAGTCGCTCGTGGAACGACTGACAGAGACAAACTCCATGTCACGTCATGGAGTGATGAAGATGTTGTCGTTGACCAGGACCAGGAGGCGATGTCGAATTCCCAACCGGGTCCCCCTCCCTCCGGAGATGAGCTGCTTAAGCTGGCGGGGCTCCAGACAGATCCAGAAACTCTTCCCGATTACGATGATGATTCCGCAGCACAACCACAGGAAGTCGAGGAGATACAAGGATCAAACTCAACGTCAGCACCAGCGAAAGAGGAATTGCCCAATCAATCTTCGGTCGAGGTTACAGAAGGATGTAAGGCAAGCGACCATGTCACGGATCCTCCACCCTCCGTGCCTGAGGCGGGGCAGCAAACTTCAATTGCAGTTATTGACGACCCTTCTGTTTCATCCGTGGCTGCTGCTCCGGCGGATGAGGCTGTGAAAAAGAAGTAACGTACACCACACTTAAATGGTTGATCTTGTATTGATTCAGGTGTGATTCAGCATCGAGCTCGCCAAGGAGCACCTTTTTCCCTCCACCCAAACGTCTTTCAACACCTTCAACACCACGCAGTCTTCCTTCCGGTCAACCATCTTCGGTCCATTGTCAGTTGCAGTTGCCTTGTCGTTATGTATTATGCTAAAATGGCCTACAGATACCAAGGTTCCACGGCAAACCCTGTGCTGGCCGCTCAAAACGAGTTAGGGCTTCGTCCGAACGGTTGGAAATCTGACTCATTACTGTTACAGGCTCTCGACGACGTTCAAAGTGATTCTTGGTGATAGCGTTGAACTTCCGCTGGTTCTCAAGGACTGTAGCGAAATCAAAGCACGGATAAGCGATATCTTGATTGGCAACTCCTCTGGTAGCAAAGTAGCACTCTTCTACGCCGCAGAGGACGCGCTTGCTATGGTAAGCACGTTCAAGAGCGACGGCACGGCTCGAGTTGTTCTCGATCCCTCCGCGAAAACAATGCAACAAGAACGCTTTTCAACGTTCCTGCAACGTTTTGAGTCAACCCAAACGGTATGGTAGACTCTTCAACCCCTGACCCGTGCTGAACCACGTTGTTCAGCTTATTGCGCCGGTTGGTAAAGAAGTCTGTGTGTTGTACTCGTCCGAAAACGCCAGTATTGCTGAGAAACTCGGGGCTCCCAGCCACCTTAGGGGACTTTCGAGCACGCTTCTCATTTCGCATGCTTCCATCGAGAATCAACTTGCGTATGTAGCTGCCATCATGCAGGCGACGGCTCTTTGACCCGGACTACCCTGATCGCTTATTCTTACGACCTCACTACATACCAAAGATAACCGTTAGTTGGTCGCTATAATATTCTGGATATTTTGCATCATACGCTAGTAACGTGACCGCTTCCGGATGGTCATACCAACAAACATCCGTAAATCATTGACATATCTCTGCACAACAATGCAGACTCGCACAGCACAGAAACGGTCTGCCACCTCAGGATATCAACAGCCTCCCAAAAAACTGCGTTTCGTGGATCCCGGTGATGATCCCGTTAACTTTGCCGAAGAGGTCGACAACGCGCTCGAGAACCCGTCCGCAAAGCGTAAAGGACGCGTACGGAACGAAGGGTACGAGAGCGACTCGAGCGACGATGGGGAAGGCGTTGTCTACAGTCGCAGAAAGGACGGAGCCGGGGAAGCAGGTGGGGACGAGGACGACATGTTCTCCATGGGAGAAAAAGAGGCCAAGAGAGACGAGGGCACGTCTTCTCAAAAGAAGGACACATTCTTGCGTCTAGGAGACATCGAGGGCCAGGAGTTCAACGAGACTTCAGAGCACGACGGGAGCGGAAGCGGTGACGAAAACGAAAACGGAAACGACGAGCCGGAAGATGAGGACGACGCAAAGCGGAGGAAGAAAGAAGGGATGGGGTACGAAATCTCGTCGTTTAATATGCGGGAGGAGATGGAGGAAGGCAAGTTTGCTGCGGACGGGACGTATGTGAAGACGTTTGATCCGCATGCCGTGCACGATCGGTGGATGGACGGCGTCGATGAAAAGGAGATCAAGATAGCCCGGCGCAGGAAACGTCAACAGGATAGGGTACAGAGGGAGAAGATGAAGGCAGAAGAGAGAGAACTTGAACAAAGCGGTGGCAAGACCGCGTTGGAGATTCAACTTGTCGGCATGCTCAAGCGTGGAGAAACAGTGCTGGAAGCTTTGCAGCGGCTGGGCGTAAAGTCGAAGAAGAACTCCGGGTACGTTCTTCATGCAGAAATTATTGTAGTCGTGCCGTTGACTGCAGTTACCAGAAAACACACAAACGGCAGATCAAAGGACGACTCCAGCATGGTGGTGGATAAACGACCACCGAATGGCACGACCGATATTGACCTGATCACTCATCTCGCATCGAATATCATGTCACTCGGAGACACCGACATCTACTCGAAAACCTACGAAGAACTTATCCGCGATGTACGATCTAGTGGGCAAGTCGGGGACGGTTGGGTCCCCCCCTCCGCCGATGTCAAGTTCGAGTATAGGTGGAATGTACCTGGACAACCGCCAGGAGAGTCATATGGCCCCTTTGCGGAGGAAGATATGAAAACTTGGTTCAAAGCTGCGTACTTTGGGGTATCCGGGGGAAAAGTTCAACTGCGGTCAGTCGGCGGTGAATGGGGCGCGTGGGACGACGTCATGACATGACTTCGAGTGGGCTGCGCCTCCGATGATTGCATTCTTTTTTTTTTTTGTTCGTAGTAGCATCTGTATACTATTTCATTCAGTCTGAATGGAGGTCAACCTGCGTCATTTTTAAATCTCGTTCGCACACAGCTGTACTAGTCGCATTAATCCTGATATCCTTCCGTCGCTACTACGTAGAACTGCAAGTCAAGGAATAGAAGCTAACGTGGGGGTGAATAAATAGCAAAAACGGATACAGTGATAAAGCCATACAAAACGGGTGAGAGGTGCAATGGAGGAAAACAAATAGCAATAGATCATGCAAACTTGAGTGTTCGAGTAACTAATCCTCTTTGTTCGGTGTCGTGGGCTTTTTACGCCTTAGCGAAGAGAAGATGCGTAAAGAGCCTTTCCTCTTCGGTGACTGCTTGGGCTGCTCAGGCAGAGGAAGGTGGCGATTGCTCTGTCGACGCTCAGATAAATTACTTTGCATCCGACGCATCGCAACACCGTCTTCCTCTGTCGCAAAGTCGAAACCGCGGTGTACGGAGCGCACGCCGGTAGACATGTCCGTGCGGCTCACGGAGGTCCTGCGAGGATCCAAAGAAAGTGTGTCCATGCTGTGGTTCGTGGCTGGTGTTCCAGTTGCTGGGGTACCCGAAGGCGCTGATGAAATCGACACCGGCCGCGACATCCGTGATGATGGTCTCCGTCTCGATAGTGAAGACCGTGGGACTGCACCATCGTGATCAGGGCGTAGAGCGGTGGCCATGTCGAGATCTGGTTGCGTTTTTCTGATGTAACGAAGCAGCTCCAAATCACCTGGAGCATAGCCGGTTTGCCATGCGCGGTATAAATACCTGGGAAGAAGCGCAATCGCGACACAGAGTGGCTGACACAACCAAAAGAAGGCAGATTTGAACAGGAATTGGTTGTTGCCATAGACGTCGGTCACAAACCACCCTGGGCTGATAGTATTATATACGAGCTGCAAGAAAACAATGAGCGCTTGACGTGCAGTCAGCAAAGCAAAAGCAGTACCGTAAAAACCAGCAGGAACACAATTCCGAACAAAACTGCGAAGAAGACCCACCCGGTCCACACGTTGGTATTGAGACCGTTGAACAGGCTGACAGTCACCACGGCGGAAAAGACCATCGTCTGTGGGACGTTAGAAAACTGCGATGAGGTCAACGAGGATGGTTTACCGTAGTGTACTCGAACAATTGAATGCCATAACCGTCGGGACGAGTAGTGGTGGTGAAATATGTATAAGTGATAATGAAATACAACGAGACGGACTAAAAGAATAATCAGCGCCAAGTAACCTGCAAACCAGCACAACATGCCTGTATGACACCATCAATCATGTAGATGAAAAAGAGCTTCAAAGTGAACCACGTTCGTTCGCGACCATATCGGTACAGCTCAGGGAAGGCCATAAGAACATCAGCGTCTGAAGGCGAGTGAGACAAATGCCATAAGCAGCCAAAACCACGTACCAACTATGCGGTCAAAAAGGCCAATGCCGAGCACAGGAGCAATGGTCCAGAATGAATTCCAGAAAAGAAGGTAAGTGTACTCAAAGGCACTATGGAGAGAGCTTTCGGGATCGAGAAAGGGTCATGGTTGGGTGGACGTACTATGCCGAACTCCAACCACAATAGATTTGGAACCACCAAAGCACTCCTACTGCCACAATATTCTTGTAGAAAAAGTTGACAATCCTACAACGAGCCAAGGTCACGGGGCGTTTGGATCGGTGAAGGGAAAATAACTTACATGGTTCCATTGCGCGCATAAGACCAGTGACCGTGGACGAGAATCAGTCGCTTGAGGAACCGAAACTGTTCAAAAAGAATGATAATGAAATGTCGCACAATCCCTTGGTTGGACAACATACTTGGGCGATAGCATAATCGGAAGAGTTGACAGCCTGTAAACCTTCCTCGCCAGCAATGCCGACTCCAACATCGGCAGTTTGGATCATGCTGACGTCATTGGCACCATCACCAATCGCGAGGGTCATGACGCGAAGGCCGTCTTTAACGAGTTTGACAACAAGAGCTTTCTGAAGAGGGGAGACACGGCAGCAAATGACGCCTTCGCATCGAGTCCCAAGGTCCAATAGCAATCGCTTGTTCTGATCGTCAGCAAGAGCCTGAACTAGGTGTAAGCATTCAGGGCTCATCCGTGCACGGAACACCCACATGGCCCAACGCTGTGCCATCGATGACAAGCACATACCCCCCCGGCCGTGCACCGTTCCCTGCGCAAACAATGGAGGGAGCGCTAGTGCTTAGACGGCGCAATGGATACGGGCCGGAATGTGAAGTTACGACATCGGCGACGTGTTCCTTTTCCAGAATGTCAGCATTCGGGAAGAACTCTTCAAAAGCTCTGGCTATCTGCTGGTAGACGGAAGGTCCAGTATCCCCACCGCGAATGATGATGATATTTGAGTCATCAGCGATGAGATTCGTACTGTAGCCGATGGCTGCGTGACGGAGAGGAAGTTAGCAAACGTGGGATGGACAAACATAACGAGCGAATACCAATTGCGGTCTCGAGCTTGTCGCCGGTAGCCACCCAAATCTTTATACCTGCAAGTTTAAGGTCAGCAATCGTCTCGGGCACGCCATCTTGCAGACGATCTTCGATCGCAGTGGCTCCTAGCAGACGGAGATCTCTCTCCATCTCGTCGTTCACAGCTTCCACTTTCTTCTCCCGATCTTCGAGCGCAGTGGAGGCTTCATGATATCGTTCGCTCCAACTCTCGTACTCATCCTCTGAATGCAACGAGATGAGTATAAGAGAAGGACGAATGAGGTGTACGTACCCGGTATGACCTTGTAGGCCAACGTGAGCGTCCTCAACCCCGCGTTAGCAAAATCGTCAAGATGCCTCTCAGTGGTTCGCTTGAGCTCGTCGCCACTCGATTTCAACCTCTCAAAAATGACACTATCGGCCCCCTTTGCCAGGAGGAACAGCCGAGAATCGTCCCCGTCGAGTTTGCGTACAATAATACTCATGCGCTTGCGAGCACTTGTGAACTCAAGGATGTCGAGTAACTCGTACCGTTCTATTTCCTTTGAAAAGGGCGTCTGGAGCATAAGTATCTCCCTATCTCGACCGCGGAAAACGAACCCGACGTCCGCAGCTGCCTGAACGAGGGCCGCTTCGTCGGGTGACTGAGCCTTGTATTCAATGACACCAGTCTCCGGATCAATGGCAGTGAGGACAGTGTGACATAATGCCAGGACGGAAAAAAAGCCATTTAATGCGCGAGCTTGTGCCTCGTTCTCGGATCCAGGTTCGGCGTTAACAGCCCGGGCCAAGTCTTGCCTCAGCTGTTGGTCGCTGAAATGCCTGAGCACACCACTGGAGAGCTTGACGACCGCCGGCGGATGGATAGTGTCTGGATCGGTCGTGGGGCTCGCAGCAGAGGTAACTCCGGGGGAGGCAGAGCCAAATGACGAGTCGCGGCTCACGTTTTGAAGTTCGCCATTGGCATCGTCGACCGTAGTGCGTTTCTTGACGTCGAGGTCCTCGTCCTCTTCGGGGTCACCATGATATACAGCACCACCGATGGAACACTCTCTAAATACCATTGAGTTCTGAGGCTGCGTGAGACAACACCGCCAACTGTTGTGAGAAAATAAACGTGCCTGTGTCAATGTCCCGGTCTTGTCGGAAAATAAGTACTCGATCTGACCGAGATCGTCGGACAAATTATAACTCCTAGCGAGCGTAGGCTGGTTCGTCTTCTTGTAAAATATGTCGTAATCAAAGTAAATGAACAGCGCCTGACAGGTCTTGACGACCTCTATAGATATGTACAGTGATATCGGTACAACGTTCTGGAACCTAGAAGAAGATATGAGCACCTGGAACGTGGGATGAGATGGGCTACGAACGTGATGAGCGCAAATGCCCAGGTGATTAAACCGTTGATGCTTGGGTTGTCGTCAGAAGTGTCATCGCCGTAAAACCATGGGACGCCTTTCGGATAAAGTTGCTTCTCGATCTGTGAATCAGTGATACCGCAAACGACTGCCATCAGAGCAAGCAGAGCGAGGTTGACGAGACTGGAAACGAGTAAGCATGGTCCTCAGGAAATGGAAGGGGGAAGCGTACACTTGAGGATTGATCTGACGTTCTACTCTGCTGCGCTTGCTTGGAGTACCGCCAGAATTGAGGACGATCTTGGTATCCACACCAGTGAAGAGGACGAGGCCGATGGCCCAATCTGTGTTCCGGAGGACAGTGCCACGCAAGAGGACCATCTGGATATCGACGGGAGATATCTGTCCGTTGCGAGTGGCTTTAGCGTTGAGCTTGTACATGTTGGTGTCCGGACGGTCGCAGTCGACTGTGAAGGGGTTAAGGGTACTGGCGCAGTCCTGGGCGGTGCGAAGGTCGGCGAGAGCCGGAGACGCATTGCGGGATTTGAGGTTTGTCTCTCCATCAAGGTTCTTTGTTTCGACAAAAGCGACGTTCTCGTCCTCGGAGGTAGCGCATATAAGGATGTCCGCAGGAATCGGTTCGTTGTTCATGATTTTCACAAAGTCGCCGACACGGACATCCTCCCAGAGGGACTTTTTCCAGTATACGTTGGGGGACTTGTGATCAGGAAGGGGATCAGAAGAGTGATCATGGTCGAACTCGATGGCAGGGTCCGACGGTGCGGCAGACTCGGGGTCACTGCGGGCAGGGTTACGCTTGGGGATGATGCCCCTAACAAAAGTGCGACTCTTGGTGCCTGAGAAGTTTGGATTGGACCAGTCTGGACCGGAGAGGACTCGGACGGTGGAGTGGTTGACGCGACGGTCAGACTGATGGCGCTTAATGTCTTCATAGCCATCCTTGATGGCAGTGACGCTGAGGACGATGAGGATGGGCAAGAGGACGAGACCGGGGGAGATGGTGGAGAACTCTGGGAAGAACTGGAGGATAGCTATGAAGAGAAAGAAGCTGGAGGAGGGTGAGGGAGGGGATGAAAGGGGGGACAGGGGGAACGTACATGTTGGCGATGCGGCGGAACTGCTCGAGGAGGTTGCGAGGGAGAAAGGTGATGATGGTGTATTTTGAGGAGATGACCTGGTTCGTGGGATGGATTCGAGCCTTGAGCGGTCTGCGCTTGTGGTCGAAGAAGTGGTCGGGGAGGGCCTGGTTGAGGAAGACGGTGCGGAGAGAGCCAGGACCGCGTTTGCGGGTAAAGAGGGACTCGATGTTGACGGTGTGGAGGGCGGCGCGGCAGCGAGCGAGGAGGGGGGGGGAGGGGGCCATGGTGGCCTGGGGAGAAGGACGGTGAGAGCAGGCATAGCTTTGATTAGAAACACGGCCGACGGAGGGACATATCACATCCGATGACACATCATAAGTTGACAATGTAAAATAGTCAAGATCGGTAAATGTTAATGAACGTGATCAATCAAAAACGACAAAAACGTCCGTCAAAACCAAAGCGAGCGCATAACCACCGGGTATCCTCTCCCACAACCACACCTCATCATCTATTGGCTTGCAGCCGGCCTCTGCTGCACTCCCTCCTTCAACGCAAGCAGCTGCTTCGACCTGAACGCCTCGTAGTGGATCTGCGCCGTCGTCTCAATCAGGTCTTGCAGGTGCGTCCTCGTCAAAAAGTTGCGCAGGTGCACAAATTCGCAGTGATTTTCGTCCTCCACGTTCACGACACCCCACCGGTTCTTCCGTCCGCGCACCGACTTGCCGTCAATGATCACACTGCGCTCAGATCCAACAACAGCAAACGGAATGATGTTCTGCGGAACAATGCCTCAATATACCAGCCAGTACCCACTTCCACCGACGTACCCGGATAGATTCATTCAGTTGAACTTCCTCTTCGTCGTTGTCGTCAGTGTCAAACGGATACAACCGAATGTTGTGGTGGACCAATTCAGCCCGGATCTATCTCTCTGTCAGCGCAACGTTTCTTGGGTGAGAAATCATGTTATACCTTTTGCTTGAAGGCCTCTCTCTCCTCAAAGGTCAAACTGTCTGCTTTGGCTATAACAGGAACGACATTAACCACTTCGCTCAACTTTTTCATCACGATAACGTCAATCGCACGCAGCGAGTGGCCAGTCGGACTGATAAAGTAGAGGCAGCAGTGGATGCGCGTGTCCTGGATGTACCGGTCACGCATCGCGGTCAGCTCTTTGCGCAAGTACGCGCTGTGTTGGTCCTTGATGTATTTCACGATGGGATCCCAACTATCACGTATCATGAGAGTACATCATACCACAAAACATTCCACGCACCAGTTTTCGTTGTTCACTTGGTCACCATAACCGGGAGTATCAACAATGTTCAAGCGAAGCCTGACACCATTTTCAACGATGACTATTCAGTTTGCGATCGTCAATACAATGATCAGTCCAACTCGAGTGAAAAAAAAAACACACCATGTGAAACGGCCTGAATCTCAGTGGTCTGTCTGACAGGCTCGTCAGATTCCAAACGACCCTTGGAGTCGATCAAGTGCGACGCGAAAATAGTGTTGATGAGCGTCGACTTTCCAAGACCAGTTTGTCCTGCATTTTTAGAGTATGATGGACGGTTCAACTCATTCAACGACACTACGACGCACCGGCGACGATGACATTGAACTGGAAACCACGTTTCAAGAGCTTGTGCTCAATTTGCTGGGTGATAGAGTCGAAACCAACGTAGGAGGTAGCACGGATTTCCTCGACTGCAGCGGCGGCCATGTCTTTGAAAAAAGGAGAGGAAAAGTGGGAGAAGGTGCAAAGGGAACGAAATTCTCGGCGACGACGAGAAAGCGGGCGAACAGAATTCAATGTGGCGCTAAATTTGTTTGCTTGTTTACACTCGCTTCGGGGTCCCTTACCTAAAAACGCACCGTCCTTCTGACACCCCCTTGATCACTAAGTGTAATTCATTCCTACATATCGTCTATACCTCTGCTCGACTCCTCTCCCTTGCCACCGACTCTCCCCTCGTCCAGCGAGCTACTTGTTCAAAGAACTGTGCCCAACCTGTGTCACCAAACACGCGCCAAAAAACATAGATTATCAGCATAAGCATAACGACCACATGAGTTTCACTTGGCGAAGGAACGGAACGATATGGGCGAATAGGACAGATAGGGTAGACAGAATGCCGCAGCGAGGACCACGACCGCAATTGCGACCGTTGTGGCTGCTTTGTTGTCCGCGACGTCGCCTCTGTTCCCCGGCGGTCGGGACTTTTTTGGTGCCCGTCTGGGCCGTGTATATGCGGGAGATACAATCAACTGCACATACCCGATGGATTTCAGACCATGAATACTGAACATCGAATCATCAGTCGCGTCTAGCGGGACATCATGGAACACTCACTAATACCCGTCGATATTACGTTCAAGCTCGTCTTCCATGCCTTTTGGCACACCCGCCAGGGTGAACGTCACTTTTGTCGAATCCGATGATTGCTCGAATGTCGTGGTGAGTGTAGCCTCGTGTCCTACAATAAACCTGAGATGATTGTTCAAAGCAATACCAGATCAACGTGCATACCCGACGGCCATATTGGGCTTGCCAACGCCCATGTCTGGACAATTTCCTTGCCTGGCGTCAGCGAAAGATATCTACCCTTTACGCCTCCATCAAAGAGCGAGTACGGCGTATCAGCCTTGGCGGCTGACTAAAAGTTCCAAACGGTCGCTTCAGACCGGCTCTCTTACTGGTTGTCAATTGACGCACCTCTGCGCGTGCACGTGTCCACGAAGGGATGCGCTGCGGGTCAGTGAGCAATCCGAATAGATCATCACCCGCAGCCATGAATATTGCTTCCTTGACAATCTTAGACGTGTTGAAAGCGGGTTTTGCTACCGCAACAAGTTTCGTCGTGGCGGGCGCCGATGGTGCAGCGGGGCCAGAGGCTGCGACAGGTGCGGACGTTGCAGCGGGTGTCCCTGCCCGACTAGGCTCCCCACTAACGGTCAAGTCTTTTCCATGCTTCTCGAAGATCGCGAGCGGAAACTCGGCAAACTTGGCCTCGAGTGCTGTAGGCAGACGTTCCTTGGCAAGAGCGTAAAGTGCTGTGACAGCCGGGTTGGTGCTCCCGTTCTCCGACCATTGGTACTGTTACATTATGAAAGAGTGAGTCAACATGAAAGAAACGGGCAGGCAACGAGTGAAGGTGACTTGCGATGTAATTGGACAGGCGGTCCAGCGTGATTTCATGAGACACTTCGGGGATGGTCACCTTGCTTGTGACCTCGGTTCCATCGCTCGCAGTCCCAGACCATTCAACAGAGATTTTGCAATCGTAGATGGTGATCAGCCTGTGGATGTGTATGCGGACTGATCAAGAAACGCTGACACATGAGCATGATACATACTTTGATTTGCGTTGACCAAGTTCCGCGTCTCCCTCTAGCCACGAGGTCGAGGTAACCCTGATGTTCTCCTCTCCGTCTCCCTGAATGACGATTTTTGTGAGTTCTTCCTGAAACCAAGTCTTCGCCCATGGTGTCACATTCTTGTTCTTCCAGTGCCAGTTTGCAGTGGTACTTGGCATCGACATCTTGCGGACGGACGGACGTTCGCAACTTGAAGAAAGCTTGAGCTGGAAGATGGAAGAAAATCAAAGGCAAGCGATGCGGCGCAGATTGTGCTCGTGAAGCGCGTTAGGTGAGAGGTACTGTCGTGAATTAAGCATCGTCTGAATCTGAGCCTCCAGAACATTCCATCGTTGGCTCACAACGCCGTGGATGCATTCACACTCGTACACGTACATCACATGAACAATTGTTGTTCTGTCAGGAAATCTGACTTGCCATTGCATGATTACTCGAACACTCTCGTTTCTGTAAGGTTTCCTAACCTCGCTCAAGGCTTTAATGCTTCGGGGGTGACTCCAATGGTTGGCAAGATGAGAAAATGGGACAACTCAAGTCCCAGCCAATACATCAACCGATCTGTCAGCGTCAGTCTCGAACGATCGGTCGTGGGTAATCATCGACATCGACCCCTTGCTCGATGACTAAAAGGGTCAACATACGCTAAAGCCTGAAAAGAAATATTCACTTGACCGACGAAGCTACTTACCGAGAGCTCCAGTGGTTGTGAATGGGCAGTGCCAATCCTTCTCAAAGAACGTAGGGTTCAAGTGTCGGAGGCATGAATATAAGCCTCTGTGATTTCGGGATGGCGTAGGCCAGGGTTTCTCGCGCTTGCCAGGAATTTAATGATGCATCATGGCTTGGTCGTGCCGCACGAGCTGATGCCCTCGCGATGTCCTAATTGATCGGAGGAATAACTTTGAGCCCCACACCTACACGATGGCATTGCCTGTTGGCAGTGGACAGCTTATATGAAGCCGGTGGACCATCCTTTCTCTTAGCAGCATACCATGACCAGCCCCGACGATGGCTCTTCTGATGCAGACATCAAACAAATCACGGCAAACCACTCGTTCGGCACCCCGCTACTTGTGGACGCGTCTCTGTTTCCTTCCATTCGCGAGTCTGCCAATGTCACTGCTGTCACCTCCGCTGCCAGTCCTACCAATGGTGGTGTCACTCTGTCCTCGAGCTCGTTGTATGAATATATGCCACACTTCACCTCTCCGAGAACACACGGAACTACCTGGCTCAAAGGCCAAGGGCACAACAACAAAGGCAAAGGCGTACAACGCAGTCTTGGTTGGCACATAGCCACCCGCAACGCGTCCGAGTCGGAACGTGAAGGCAAGTGGAGTGCCATTGCTTCCATCACTCTGTGATGTTCATGTCGCCTTAATCTTGATGCATATACATAGAGCTTGCATACGAACTGCTAGCATCCTTACCTCGTTCTCGGCTAGCCACGGTCCAACGGCGAATCGCGCCCCTCCTCCAATTCGATCTTGTGGGAGTGAGTTTCGTGCTTCCTCATTTATTCAAATTCACATTATTTGCACTTTCCGCGGTGTAGTCTCTGCCACCAGAACTATCTTTACAAATTTTCATGTTACTCCCTGCCACTGCACTCCTGAACTGTACACTGGTTTGCAAGCGATGGAATTTTCTTGCAAACGATCAAACACTCTGGCGCAATCTCTGTCACGCCCGCAGCTGGGAGTGGCGGCCCCGGCTAATCAGCCCTCCGCCTCGGCAAAGTGAGGCTGTCATAAGTGCATCCACTTCTGGCGCAACACGCGAAGACAGGGATGAAGACGAAGGTATGGGCGACGAAGAAGAGGGAGAGGATGAGGGCAGTGTTGTGGACGCCGAGGACATCCCAAATGGAGATGTGGGCCCTGACAACGAGTCCATTTCTATGAACTTGAGCCTTCAGGATCACGACTTCCAAACCCTAACTGGCCAATTTGTTCCCATCTCGTCTCCAACGACGTTGATGCCGATAAGTAGAAGCGATTCCGCTGCCACCACAATGATCCGAACTTTCTCACAGTGCCATGCCTCGTCCAGCAGTTCTCGAACTGGTATAACCCTAACGGCCGACTACAAACTTCTCCACCAAACCCAGACACTTCTCCGCAGTCGCGTTCGCCACGGAACATACCGTCTACGAACCCTCCCAGGAGCCGAGGGAGGAGGTCACACTGCTGCGGTTTACTGTCTCGCATTATGGTCTTATGACTCAGCCTACGGGCCACTTCAAGTGCTCTTCACGGGTTCTAAAGACCGTACTGTTCGTGAATGGGATCTGAACACAAACAAGGTTCGACGCAGGGTCGTGGGTATGCACGCTTCCAGCGTGTTAAGCGTGTGCGTCACAGCCACGACGATTCAAGTGCCCGGGGACGGTACCTGTGCATCCGTAGACCATGCAAGAGAGGGTCACAAGAACTGCGAAGCCGGGATCCTTGTGAGCGGTGGAAGCGACTGTCGTGTTGTTGTCTGGGATCTTGCCAAATTCAATTTGATAAAGATACTAAGAGATCACCAAGATAGTATTTTGTGCGTCCGGATCGATGGTGGAAGATTGGTGTCGTGTTCCAAAGGTATGTAAAGGTTGATTGCTGGGATGTAGCTGGGCTGAATATTACTGCGCCAGATCGAACTATTCGGACTTATGCGTTTCCTGGCCTCAAACCAGAGTTGGTTCTTCGAGGGCACCGAGCCGCTGTGAATGCAGTGTCAATTGCCGGTGACGTGGTTGTCTCTGGATCTGGAGATCGGTCGGTTCGAGTTTGGGATGCACGAACAGGGGCATTGATCAGTAATTTCGAGGACCATCATGCAAGAGCGTGCGTCCCGTCATTCCTTGATAAAACACTTCTAATCTCTACTTTTAGGATTTCTTCTGTAGAGTTGAGCCCGCCGTTCATCCTGTCGGGCTCTTCGGATAGGCATGTTCGAATGTTCAACATGAGGACTAAACGGGGATGGTCGACTTGTCCGGAGTTTGACAATCCAACCGCAGGCCAGCCGCTGAATCCTTTAGTGATGGCACAAGAAGATTTAGGCGGCGAAATGCCGGCGTCGGGGAGCACATTCTTCTTGCATTCGTCGTTATCGCAGTCGTTTCAACAGGCACAACAAGACTTGCAAGTATCGGGCGAAATCAAGATCTGCAGCGTTTGCGGAACTCGGGTTGCTTCCACGGGGGCCGTTCGTGGGCCCGAGAGGCACTCACACCCAGTGCGAAGCGTGGCGGTGGGGGACGAGTTCGCAGTGAGTGGCAGCTATGATTGCACTGTCAAGGTACAGACCAGAAAAGAACTCGTGTGTTGGAATGAACTGAAACGAGCGGGACAGGTGTGGGACAGAACGACAGGGGCATTAGTAACTGACCTGACGGGTGGACACACGGGACGGATCTTTTGTGTAGCGCAGGATAGTACAAAGGTGAGGAAGAAGAAATATGAATTCAAACCCTGTAACTGATGGCCCGCTTTTCAGATCGTGTCGTGTGGAGAGGATCAGGTGAGGTCGTGGTCGACTTGGCAGATGCTTGCAGTACTGACGGCTGTTCGACTTGCGATAGAGGATCTGTATATGGGACTTTTCTCATGGGATCGATACGTCATTCATCAAGTTGTAATGAGCGTAGCTTAATACCCAAGAATGTCCCGTTTTCAGGGTTGTGAGAAGTGAACTGACTGCGCTAAGTCAGCGTGAGTTCCCCCGGCGGCCATTGGTAGGTCGTCACGAGGTGTCACGCGACTCAAGGATAGGGGTATAAGTACCGGTCATCTCCACTCCTCGCGCAAGTTCAACTCCATTGTCACCATGAGTGCCCCTTCCCGCCTGCTTCGATCCGTTGCCCTCACACCCACCCTGCGCGGCTCGCACAAACTCCAGCACCCTTCCCTTCGCCCTGCCCTGCCCCTCCTCCACACACGCTTTGCCGCGAGCTCGGTCTCCGGGAGACCAGGCAGCCAGACTATCGAGCACGCCCGGCTGAATGTCAAAGAGGAAGTTGGCAACTCTCTCACAGACTGGGCCCGCTCTATTGCTGGCGGTGTATTCACCGTCGATAGTGCCAGGCCCACAAAGGACTCCTTCGTTAGTGTCCAACTGCCCTTTACTATCCTACCTCCTCGCACACTACTTATCCGTCATCGCTAGATTGGAATCACCACGGCAGTCGCCACAACAGTGCCCACCCCATACCTCGTCATGGGCCTCGCTGGCGGCTTGCCCTATATCGCATCCGCAGGAACTACCGTCTACCTCTCACACCAGGCTGGCTTGGCTGCTGCGGGCACGCTCACAAACATCGATCCGGGTGTCGCACTCACAATCTTGGATCAAGCCCTCAACTTCCAAGTTACCTACGGCGCTGTCTTACTCTCCTTCCTCGGTGCGTCTCTTTCCCGTGTCCACTCATTCAGAGTTCAACTCGTGGCAGGTGCCCTCCACTGGGGCATGGAGTTTGCCGGTCTCGGCGGTTTCAAGGGTTATCCCCGCCTGCTTTTGGGTGTATCACCCGCCGTCGTCGCTTGGTCCACCATCACTCTTCAGCCCACCTCTGCTCTCCTGTACCAATGGCTTGGTTTCACCGCGCTCTGGTATGCCGACAATAGGGCTACCACGGCCGGTTGGAGTGAGCCTTTTCCAATTGACATTCACCTTGTCGCCCAGAGCTTACTTACTCTACTAGCACCGAAATGGTATTCCCAATACCGCTTCTACTTGTCTATTCTCGTCGGCACCTGCATCATTGGATCGTTGGCAGGAACGTCGTACTGGGGGCCTGTTGCCGGTCACGGCCTACTTTCTCATGATCTCAACCTAATTCGTGCAGAGAGGTGACGTCTCCCCGAGTCCACTACACTTCCCGCAGTGCTCAGTATACGTTTCAGGAAAACAAGCAAACCTGAGCGTGCTGGCGTCATCCCCGGCGATATTGAAGCCGTCGAGGGGGGAGCAAAAAGCGACGCTTATGTTGTGATTCGTCACAAGTCCAAGCAGAATGGAGACTCCATTGAGAGCAATGGTGCGACGCCTTGACTTGACGGAAAGATCCAAGACTGTGTTTCATGAGATTGTACTGTGACATCAATGCATCACCAATTAGTTGTGTAGTTCCTGTGCACCGGGGCAGGTTACTGTGTATTATACCTTGTACTCTTATCCCCGCTGGGTGACTATGAGATTTCGTGTGTTATACTTCCAGCGATGCGATGTCTGCTGCTGAGACAGTGTCTTTGGTCGTCCCTTGGATTATGATGGACAAAATGGAAGAAAACTGGTAGAAGTGCACGAAGGAGCTACGTGACAATGATGAGTGTACGGGGTTGCTCAGCGCAACAAGGCCGAACTTGAAGCTTGAGGTGGGTTATGGCAGGGAGGAAACACAGCGTGGCCCACCTTCGTGTCGCTTGCCCAAAGATGTTTGCTACTCGTTTCCCACCATGTAACAAAGCTGCGATGTTCACATCTTCGCGTACTTGTGTCCTGTGCTCGAAGGGGCTCTTTCAATCTGCCGCTTTCGGCTACGTTTCAGCATTTGTGAAATTCAGGCACTAGTTGGTACGCGTGCATACACACGCGCCTTGATGCATGATGCATGATGGTTCGGTGGCCCGTGGAATGCCATTGTCAACTGTTCATCAGGTTAGACATATATCATCCACGGGAATGCGCACCCACCTTGTTGTACTTCGTTCTAGAGGTACAGTCAGCCAAGCGGTGAAGCAGTTCAGACGTCCGAGGCAGAACGTTGAATGAAGGGTTTCGCTCTGGTGCAGGGGGGATATCTGGTGCCGAGGATATTTACGGTATGTAGTCAGACTATGTACTTTCAAGGTTGAATGGGCAGGTTACATTATGCTTAGTTATTCGTCAGGTGTCAATGTATACGTTGCCAGTCGATAAGCAGTTTCTGAACGCACAGCCTCTGCCACGTCAATGTTGTGCGCCATCTGTGGAAGGGCCAGTTGGCAGCAACCGATGGGGCCATGCAGAGGGGGCAGAACGGCCAACCGCGCTAGTTTTCCAAGTCCAGATCCTAGAAAAAGTGCAGCCTGGCGTTCTATCGGTTTGCCACGCACTGATATACGTGCCGTATACATTGTTTCTTTTGGTGCTGGTCTGGGAAGATGTGAGTTGAGGTTATTTAAGTGAGATAAACTGTAACCAGATGGCCCAAGAAGTTCTCTACGCAGTCGCCGCCCTGCCTTGAGCCTTCTTCTGAGCGCTTCCATGGCAGACGACCCACAATCTCACTCTATCAGCGATTCCTGGGCCCCAGGATTTATCGGTGAGTTCTCTAGCAACTTGTTGGTGGTGTCGACAACCAATATGCGATAGGATTTATACTGTCCGTGTGGTAAGTTTTTCGTCATTCTTCACCCATTTTGACCGCAACGAACAGCTTTGCTAGCATGTACGGTGCAGGATTCGGCCAGTCGTTGTTCTATTCCTATCATTTCCCAAACGATCATATCCTGATAAAGATGGCGGTGAGCATAGCAGACATGTGTACAAATTTGATCAATCTGATCTTCATCAAACGACCAAGGTAATGATCACGCTGTGCGTAGCCATCTATAAAAACGCGAGCGAAATCGTTTAGTCCGAACGCCCAGAGCCTTGGATACCATCCATGTTTATGGATGCGTGCAGTTGTATTGGCAAATACTAATTACATGCCGTCGTGATCTCTCAACAGAATGCTCGACCCGATTACCCATGTAAGTAGTCTGTACAATTCAACGAAGTGGCAGGATTCACTGGTGATACAGGGGTTTGGCAGTGAGTTTGTCGATCGGTCGAACAGCCCCATTAGTCTCAGCTCCTGCCTGGCATAAAGCTGACAGTGTTCGTGAACGTAAGGCTTACTCTGACCAGAGTTGAAAGCTGAACTGAGTTCTAATCTCTTCACAAGTACATCATTACGTTCATCGTTCAATGGTAATTAGTCTTGCGTTGGCAACGGTACTTTCTTTCTCTGACATCACTTCACCGGGCAGCTTCTATGCTCAGCGAGTGTGGATTAGTGAGTTCTTCTATGATTTTGAAGTCGCCTTCAGTATAAGGTTTCGCAGTGAGCGGGAGACACAAGTTGATTACCAGTCTAGTGGTATGGTTACCGTCATTCTTCGGGAATGTATCTCATCAGAACCAGGTGATTACAGCAGTTGCGGATTTTAGTGAGTATCCTCGGTGTTGCCAGACACCATACGATGATCGCTCACCACAATATTCAAGTTATTGGCCTAGGTTCGTCGGATATTCCTTCATGCTTCGCCATGATGGTAACATTCCTTATAACTTAGTTTGTGCTGTCTTCACGTATAGGGATTTTCTTGTATGTTATGACACCATGCTGAGCTAGCATACTCTAGGTTTCAACAACTGACTATCCAATACATTTTCTCCACCCCGGTCGGTACTGGTCCTGCTCCCTGGGAGATGTACTAATTATTATCCTCATTCCAATAGCTTGTTGCATACTCTTCAGTTCTGAGTACAGTTTGTGATGTGATCATAACTAGCAGCATTGTCTACTTCCTCCGTGCTGGACGATCCGAACAGAGACTGTGCGAGATCTATCTTATCTTTGTTTTGCTGTACAGACGTTGAGCTCACTGACAGGAAGGGGGCGGAACTTGTTCAGCAGATCAGGAGAGTGTCCATCAATTGTGGGCTTCTCACTTGGTAAAAATCTGACTTTGGAATGGACAGATTAACTGATCGGAGAGCTTTTTAGTGTTGTGTCCCTAGCGACGGCTCTCCTCGTAAGTAACCGACAACTTGTTTCGTGCGCTGTTCTGACATGCAAAAAGTACGCCTTCCAAGGGGACAAGTATTGGGTCGAAATAACCGGGGTAGTCTTAAGTCGGTGTACGTCTTCCCTTGATGTTTTGCGATACACAGTTTCACGAAAGCAATCACCCAGCATACGTTAACTCGATGCTCTCGATGTACGGCATTTTCCCTTGGGTGAGGTCCGTCTATCTAACGCATCCCTTAGGCTGAATGCAAGGAAGACGATCAGAGATCGCGAGCGCGACTGTCGTGACCGGACTATTGAAGTTCCTTCGATACATATACTTTAGTGTTTAACCTCAGTGACCTGCAATACAGTTCTATTCCCATCCTAAATTTGTCGCGCGTAGTCTCCGCTGGGCTGATGCTGAAAGACATGATCTCCGCCAGCCCTCTGCGACGTCGTGATTATGAGCAATAAGCTGTTATTTCCTGAGTTGTTCAGCATTGCTCACACAGAATCACACAACGAGCTAGCAGTGTCAAACGGGGAAATTCGGGTTTGCTCACATACAAGCCAATAGACAGTACATGATACTACCGTGGTTGCAGTACAACTCGATCGTCCCTCTTAAAAAACCAAGCTACAACTGAGACACCTACGTAACGGTATCGAGAGCGTTACAAGCATCACTCCGTCCAATAAGAATGACGGCGTAGTTTAAGGGTGAACTTGGGGCTATAGAACGATGACATATGTCGCAGACAGAGATGGGTATCATGATAAATACTGAGCGATATCTTAGTGGCGGGTCAGAAGATGATTTGGCAGTTTCTGATGTTCCCGCACCTATTTGAAGTGTTGTCGAAAACGACTAAAACCTCCTTCCATCAGAATTCAGACTACTCATCCTGTTCATGTTCCTCCAGCCGATGTCAGGCCGATCGGAGGGTGCACGCTCTAAGCATTCACGGGGGACCATTCCCCGTTCACCCCTTCCATTCATGCATAAGTCCCAGCCATCATCATACTGTTCGACAATGAAGATTCGTTCGCCTGTCGTGATGGAAAGCTCATCCGGAAGAGTGGGCACAAATGTACACTTGACTATCGCCTCCACTGGCGCATGTTGTGCACGTACGGCGGGTGAGGCAGAGGAAATGCCTGTGCCTGCGGGTACACGTGCTATCGCAATTGCAGTTGTGCTCCCGGGGCTGTATGTCGAGGGAACAGGCTGTGTATGGTAAGCAGCGACTGAGGTGGGGTTGTTGTATGTTGCTGGGGGAGACGTAGGAACAGCGAAAGCAGGGATGGTGGGAGGGTGCATGTGCACAACGGGTGCAACAGGGGTAGAGTACATAGGTTGACCATGGGCCTCGAAGGATAGAAGGGGTGCACTTCTTTGTGGGGTGTTCGCAGCGCTAGTGAAGGATACCGGTTGTTCGCTGACATCTGGGAAAGGTTTAGGTTCGTGAAAACCCGAAGGCACATTCCACGAGATGTGCTTGCGTTCTCGGCGGCGAAGAACGGTCTTTCGAATAAAAAATACAATGAGTGCAGTGCCAACTATGACAGCCCCAGCAATGATGCCGGCAATTGCGCCGCCAGAGAGGCCACTGTTCGTCGCCCCAGCCGCATCCGTCTGCGGAGTTGATGTGGAAGAAGAGGTCGGGGATGTGGACGTCGAGATGGTTGGTAGAGTGATGGGGGATGAAGATGGCGCAGTGACAGCGGACGAGTGTGTACTGGCAGAGACCGCGACGGACGATGTCGACGTAGTGGGAGCAGAAGAGGGCGCGAAAGAGGAGGATTGAGTAGACGGGGAAGAAGGAAGAGCGCTGCTCGAGGACTGGCTCGTAGAGGTGCTAGTAGGGGCGGTCTGGCTGGACGCGGTAGTGGCACTCTGCTGGGTCGTCGCTGTTGTTGTACCCGTGCCAGCGGAACTGACAGAGGCTGCGAGCACTTGGGGGGTGGGTCCCGACCCTGATTGAACGTATCCCAGGCGCTTTGCATGGCGAGCCCGCTCAGCGGGCAAGCGCCGCACTCCGGGGTGCATTTTGAAGGAAAGGCTTTAAGGAACGGAAGGGGTATAGTTAGGTCGGTGTGTCAAAGACAACGGTGGGCGTTTTACAAAGCCCTTTTGAGGTCGCAGTTGCGCGATGCGTGTGTCGGTGATACTGTGTAGTCTGGTCTTAAGGAGCGTGAAGAGTTGGTGGTCGAGTAGAATGTAACGAACGATACGACAGCTGGCGTCGGACAGAACAGGACAACACGCAAAGAGGCTGCCATGCCAACGCACCATCGATCCCCAAGGCAAGCTTGGGAACGGGGGAACAAATTTAGTACCAAGTCATTTACTGTACAGACAACTGAGCTTAAGGTAGCACGATAATGAGACGACGAGAATACGGTGCACACAGTGTTACATGTCCCCTGCCTTCTCTAGCTGTACTCTCTTCCTCGAGCTCCCTACCTCCGTGTCCAATCCTCGTTTCCGACCCCCCTTGGCCTCGTCCAAGAACTTGTCCAGCCCGAACACGTCCCCTGAGTCCTTCTCGAACTGCACAGGCCCCTCCCTCACCTCCTGCTCGCTCGCACCTTCGAAGCCTACACGGGGTTGGCCCAGCCCGAAGCGGTCGTTGGAGAGAGCCTTTCCTATCCCCTCTTCTGTCCCACCACCAAATGCTTCCTCGTTGCTCCCTTCGGCAGCAATGTTGCCACGCGCCTTGTAGATCGCCGCCGCTGCAGTCGAACCGTGGAACAACGGCCGGTCATATAACGCGTAGTTCTCGTCATCCCCAAACGTGCCACTGAGCTGCTCCCTGTTGAAAAGTCTCGAGTCCAACATGCTCTCCTTGGATAGCGTTGGCTTCGCGAGGCCAAGTGCAATTTTCTCAGAGATGTCACGGTTTTGCTGCCGAGCAAGCATCTTAGCACGCTGCTCTGTGCCCATGTTTGACATCCGCATTTCCCGCTCCCGTTCACGGCGCTTCTCCGCGCGCATGACATCCCTGATCTTTGCAGCTTCTTCGTCCTCCTCATCTTCAGAGTTAGCAGCCGATGACCCAGCCGATGACTCGCTCCCATAGCCCCCTAGTGCAGACGTAACGGCAGTACGCGATTCCGCAGTGGGCCGCGAGGACGCCGATGGAGCAGTCCCACTGCGCTCCTCACGTGCTCGTTGCGCAAGAAGACGGAGGTTCTCTTCTTTTGCTTCCTTTTCTTTTTGTGCCAACTTTTGTTGCATGAGTGCTCGTTGCCGGACTTCCTCGCGGGCATGCCTGTCAGCGATGAACAAGGCCTCGGAAAACTTGGCAAAGTTATCGTTGATGGACACCTAGAAGAATAGTGAGCACGACTATGGACGGAGGAAACCACGGGAGAAACCAACATCTTGAAGACCTCGCCCATCGGCAGCCAAACGTTTGTCGAGTGGAATGGTGAATCCCTTGTTGTTTTTCCAATTTGATATACATGGAGGGATCATCCATTCTTTCTGTTCAGCAGCCGTCGCTTTTCGTGGTGGACTCCGCAAGACGGGCGGAGGCGGACTCGGTGGTCCTCGAGGGATCTTCTTGTGCTTGAAGCGAGGGGGCTCCAGCGGGTCCTCAACCACCTCAGACATCTTGATGATCCTTTGTTTCAGTGCTCCATTGTCCCCGCCTTGCTGCTGACCAGGAGTATAGCGAACGTATGTCGTCTTACCGACTGCACCAGGTACATTCTTGGGCTGGGCAGCTTTAATCTTGCCGGTGACCAATCTTTCGAGAGCCTGTCTGGTCCGTTCTGCAGTGGCCTGAACTTCTTCTTCGGACGGTCGCTCCATGGAACGTTGGTCGTCGGCAATGTCTTTCCGGTGTGAAAGAGGGACGAGGTCTTTGAATTGAGATTGAATGATCTTGCCGGCTCTCTGGCCTTGGTGTGCGATGGCATCGTATCGGACGTTACCCTCGGAATCGACCTGGAGGGCGAGGGTGTTTCCTGCTTGTGTCTGGGGGATGGGTCAATGGGCATGTCCACGGTAGGAACACTCAACAGACCTTTTTCTTTCCAAGGTTGAGAGGATACTGAGCGACGTGGCACTCAGGGTAGGCTCCACCATCACCTGTGACAAGTGAGTAAGTGGGCGTTCGCGAGGGGCGAATGGGACATACCAAAGTCTTCCGGTGATGTCGGTTTCCATCCTTTGCGCTTCCCGTAAGGGGGAATTGCCGCTCTGACTGTTACGGCCTGGGAGGGGATTGCAAGGGATGCTTGGTCTTCGTCGTCCAGGGCAGCGGAGACGTGGATAGGTTGTGGTAGTACACTGATAAGAGGGGTCAGATGGCGAGTAGAAGGGGGATGAAATCACGCACACAGCGAGAGCAGCCATGACAAAACGGAACGTCGACTCGTCCAACTCGAATATCTTGTCTTATGTCAGCATCATGTATGGCTGTATTTGTTCCGTGGCTGTGATAAAATGTTGTTTCCGAATTCCGATGTGTTCTGCGTCCATGGATGTGCCGTCGCCCAAGTCTGGCGTTCGGGCTGCCCTCGAGTACACGGGTATCCCAGCAAGCTGGCTGTCGGCGCGACCCCGTCTTCCCTCTAGAAACTGGTCCATATTCATTACCCTTACTTCCTCACTCATCTCCTACTATGCATACGACCGTCATCAAGCACGCGCTATCCGCCAGTCATACATTGACCGTGTCAAGCACCTCGCTGACGAGCCGATGAAAAGTACAGACCTTCCCCGAAAAGTGGTCGTGTATGGTGCCAAGTGGCCAGGAGACGAGGACCATCAACGAGCTGTCAGGTTCTTCAAGAAGTATGTCAAGGTGTGTGCAAGTTTCCCCGACAAGTAGAATATCGCAACCCATACATCACAGCCTGTGTTAGTCGCGGCTGCTATTGACTATGATATTGTCGCCACCCGTCGCTCGGGTGACCTTGCTGAACGCGTCGCTTCCATCGTCATCAAAGATCGTCGTCTCGCGATGGGGGTCGACCAGTCCGCCGCGTTCCCACTCAAACTTCCTAACCAGCTCACTCAAGACCAAAAACGTGCGCGAGAACTGGAAGGAGGCATTGCCCTTGTAGGAAGACACACTTTCAAGGAGTATATGGCTGGTCTGAAACGAGGCTGGAGTGGGGGATTGGACCTCGTAGACAGAGAGGAAAAATTGGCACAAGAATTAGCGTCAGACGGAAGCTTTGACGAAACAGATGAATTCAACAGCTCTCCAGTTGGGATGGATGACCCAAACGCTGAGCCAATACCAACTCAGTCCCGTCTTCCCTCTTCTCGAAACGCCAATTTCGTTTCTCCCCTCAAGTTACCTAGTGCCTCCAAACATCAAATCTCCACCACATCAAATTCATTACCCATAGATTCCACGCCTCCTGCAACCGTCCTTCCCCAGCCTCCACTCCTCCTTGTTCCATGCGTCAATTACGTCGGCTTTCGTTTCATCCCCCACATGCTCTGGGGTTTCTTCAATGAGCGCCACAAAACACAAGTAGGTTGCGAGGCTGCTTACTCTCTAGTTATCAACAAAACACGAGAATTTCAAGGTCCAAGCTCGATGCTCGATCCCGCCCAGGATGTTCAACCCGGTGAAGGTCGGGAAGCAGGCAGTGAGGAGGGGGGGCAACCGAAAATCACCCAAGGTCGACCACAAGGCGGTGATCTCGACTTCGGTTTATCCTCGGAGTCTGTGCTTGCGCCGCACTCCCCCGTATCCAACATGGCTTCCTCCCGCAAATCGTATTACAAAGCCCTTCCTGAACGTTTAGCCACTGCACGCCAACTTGCGCGTGGTGAGCGTGAGCCCACCAAGGAAGAGGAAAAATACCCACCACCAAGCGAGGTCGAACTCAGAGCAGAGCGCCTCAATAAAGAACTGAGGTGGAGGGGAGAAGAAGAAGCTTGGAGGATTGTCGGGCCAGGCAGTGGGGTCAGCTGGGATGAGAGATTCAGGGGAGTACTGAATGTGTTTGATAACCAAGGAGCTGATGGTGAGGGGCCGGGGCTTAATGAGTGAAGTCAAGGACGCCGGATCACCGACTAATGCTATAGATTTCTCAACACCCCAGTCAGTCATACTGTCACAGCATGCCATTTACCTTATCAACAACTTCGACGACAATACCCACAGCACACCAGACTTTCGTTACATTGTTTCTGGAACTAATCAGGCACCTGGTAGATATTTGATGCTCTTAAAATTAGTCAAGTAGTTCCCAGGTATTCAAATATTCACCCCTCGAGAATTCAGACTTGGTCGATGCATATTGTTTACCTCGTATTGAACGCATTGCAAGTACAACAGAGATGTGTACGAACCCTGCCCCGTTAACGCTGCCCACTACCATCCTGAGTTCCAGCAATGCTCCCGCGCGTTCTCAATGGCCAAGACAACCTATGCTTGGTGGGAGGCTGTTGCTGACCTCTCATGGTAGCACGAGAATGTCCTCGACAAAGGGTGCCATGGTTTAAATCAAGTCCCTGGCAGGGCACTTGTGGCCCTTCAGAAGCACACGATGGCCATCGGGGCCAAGGCAAGTCTTACAGCGTCGCTCTGGCACAGGTTAAAGTCAGATCGTGGAAGGCATTCGAGGCCAGGTTTACCGGGCATGAATGTGCAAAGGTTACCAGGCGAGAGGTCGGAGCGTATTGTCGACAGGCCCGGGACAGAAGTGAAGGACACGGCAACGGTTGTGCCTGTTGACGACGACGAGTGAAGGTGACGACAAGCCAAGGCTGTTGAAAAGCTGACTGACATCAACTGAGGCAAGGGAGAGGCCGCGCCTGTCGACGATCTTGACGACCAGCAGCGAGGCGGCGACAGGCGTGACGGAGTTGATCAAAGTTGATGTGGCTGTACTTATGTAAGGACAACGTTGTCGTACAAAAAAGGCATACCCAAATCGGGTATTCTTTGCACAGCAAAGAACATTCATTCCGCACAAAAAACGACATAATCATTCCATGGCCCTCCGGGCAACCCTGGACCCGCAAAAGTGAGTTCTTCTGATATGGAGTGACAATATAAGGAACTATTTTACAAATACAAAGTTCGAGAAGACGGAAAAGTAATGAAACGACATCGGAAAATGAATCGTTATGTCGCCAAAGCTTCAATCACCAATATCACCCTCTACTTCGCGAGCCACCTCCGACTGTAGCCCGTAGAATTACAGTTTTAGTGCACGTCAGATACAAGAGACTGCCTTTACTTGTGAATAATAATACTTTTAACCTATAAAATAAAAAAATTTCCATTAAGTTAGGAGGGATTACACGGCAAAGTCGGGATCAAAGAACAAAGCTGCAATAGGCCAAATTTCCTTGAGGATCGGAAAAAGGGCGACCCCCTTTTGTCGTCTCGGAAAATCGGAATTACCTTTTTGAGAAGCAAGCAGGTGACACACTTTTAGGATCTGAGACCTGGACCTTTCGGGTCCAGCAATCTTCAGCAATTCTTCAGCGGTTATCCCGAAAACGAAGACGTCATCATATCAAAGACTCGAGCGACAATGTTCCGTAACTGGAACGAAACATTGGCGAGAAGGAAAATACGGGATTGTCTAGCTTTCTACAAGTTCGAACTTCGAACACACCAAAATGAAAAAAAAAGGTGTAGCAACTTCAGTCCGGAATTATCTCCACGGCTCCACTCGCAAGCCAACGGTCAAATTCTGCAAGAGGATCATCAAGAACGTCGTTCGAATCACTGGGATCGACGAGGGTTTGTGAATTGATGTCATTGATGTCAGGAGTTTTTCTTCCATGGGGGGCGAGACCGTGTGAATCGATCATAGGATCGCTAACCGTTGAGTGGTCTTGGGCATGTGACCGGGAACCGCGTATAAAGCCTGTGATCCTCGAAGGAGAGAGTGCGTAAGAATGATTTCTTCTTATGTTAGACGGGGTAGATCCTTGAGTGCTTCCATGTAGAGTCACTCCGAAACCACCGCAAAGCAACCTTGCATCGTCTCTGGACCATTGGCTAGAGGTTGGTTGACCGGCGTCCCAATCCTTCGCAGACAATCGACCGACAACAGTATCGTGAGCAGTATCGGAGCAGCTTTCATCAAGGTAAGAAGTTGGGTTTCTGCTGGCAAAGTGGTTGTCACAACGATCCGCCGTGTCTTCGTCACTAGAGTCAGGGAGAAACAATTGTCTCTTGGAAACCTCGGTGGACGGTCGAACATTTTTGTGCGAAATAGCCTAACATCCATCAGTGTGGAGAAACAGACGAGATGTGATAAACCTTTTTGTGCGAAGGGGGTGGACCCAGCGACCTTGCGGCAACATTCGTTCTGCTGCGTTTTGGTGGGGGGACTTCGCAGCCCTCGACTTCAGCAGGCTCAATTTCTGGTGTCGCGTTGTCTTGCTCCCGGACCCCAGAGATTAATGGGAACTCGTCGCAGCAGTCATCTAAGAACGTTGATTCTCTCGGGGTAGGCGACCTTGAGCGTTTCAGTGTCGTCAACTGCAAGTCAAAATTTGGCACTGGTTTGCTGCTCCGTGACTTTTTGGGCTGGTTGGGCAACTCCAAGTTCGGCCCGGTGGGACGAGGGGTGCGCGTGATATTGGCATTCTCGTGCATCTTGTCTAATTGCTGGGGGATGGGGTTCCGTTTAGCAGGCTTGGTTCGGCTTTCCTGTACAGTCTGAATTGGTTCGGCCTGCCGTTCCTGCTTGCTCTGTAACGACCTCGCTGTGATGGCATTTCGTGGCGGTGGAACTGGTTTCGCGTCAGAATCATGTGCATTTACTTGTCTCTTCTTCGTCGCACGTGGGGGCTCTAGTAATCCCTCCTGGCAGCTGCGACAAGGTTTAGTGATCGAAGAATCCAATGACAACGCACCAGTAATGGCGACACTTGAGCTTGTCCTTGCAAGCATGGTTGCACCTGGACAAAGATACGCACATCAGATCATATACCTGATTCTAATTGAAAGAAGGCAAACTCACTCGTACTTCCCATCAGGACGTTTTCTCGGGTCTCGATCCACCTGTTGCTTTATGGGTGGATTCAACGGAGGTTGTTGCGCTTTGGGTGCATTGTCATCTACACCGAAGGGAGCACAAATCAATGGACGTCCGCTTCAGACGATAACCTACCACGACGTTTCGCGACATCCGACATATGGGAATCTAGAATCTCATCACCATCGTCTAAGTCAATGTCCCAGAAGTCAGGAATGTCCTCGAGTCCTTGCAAGTCCATTTCCTTGATTGCATGAATGTCTCAATAATGGCCAAATGTAATAGCGAACGTACGATTGATGTTAATGGTCGGGTTTCTAGTGTCGGATACTTGTCCGGTGGAACGCTTGGCGCCAGCGTCCGAGCAATGGTGACGCCAGCAAACGTTTCCTACATATTCGTAAGCTACTTGAGATAGGGAAAAAAAGGAAAGTTTAAATACAGAAGCGATGTACACGTTAATTAATTGGCTTGACTTCGTGAGTTGTGCTGTGAGGGTAAATTCTTTCTTCTCTTTGAGTGCCTTTGTGCTTAAGTCGACAAACGAGATCAGTACTTGATCAGCAGAGACGGGGGTGAAACCTCTCACATGATGCGTCGGAAGTCAATAAAGACCATATCGGAGGTCACTATTAGAAGAGTCGTCATCTCAGCTTTACCCCACTTGGGCTTTTTAACTCTTTGAGGCGCTGAGTCGCTGAAAGTGAGACCACACTGGACAACAAACTCCACTTCCACGGGTGAATTTCCATTACTGTGGATGGACCTTAGTTCCTTAATGTCTAGATGATATCTTGGAAATTCGTTTGCGGCAGCTAGAACTTCGAAGCCAAACGGAGGACGGCGGTTAAGAAGCTGTGGGTTATCAGCGACAACAGACGGCCACAGAAAGGGGACCTTACCTCCTCAATTCGAAGCGGAGATGTTTGCAACAGTTTTTGGATTGAGTTAACCCCATTCTCAGCCAGCACCTTGTGCAGTCAGTTTTCGACGGTTGATAAGTCTTTCAGTGTCTACCTTTACTCTGTTACGGCGTTAGATTACGGCGAGCTTGGGTCTGGGCTACTACTTACGATTTTTCGCCAATGTGCTCAATCTGTCTGAGGACCAATGGCCTACCCTCCCATGCTTTTGCATTGAAACAACGTACTCTGTGAGCCAACCCGTGAGAAATGCAGAATTTACCAAAGGCGCATACAATACTTGCAGTTCGAGTGCGTGTTTGAGTTGTGCTCCACTCTTGTTAATAATAGCAACCTCTGCTACAGCTGAAGCGCAGTGAGTAATGGCCTCGTATGCTGTGATCACTCACCTGTTACAATGCGTGTTGCGTGGCGGAATATGGTGATGGCTTCCAGGTATGGCTGGCCTTCTGTGGATTTAAATTCAGTGCTGTTGAGCGGAAGGCCAGCAAGGATTGCCTGCAGTTTTTCTAAGGAATTGTGACCCCACTTCGAAAACGAGATTCTCACCTGGATCAATAAGAGTATCTTGTCGTTCGTACTAACTATCTTCTTAGGAGGAAACCGAATATCGCTATGACGGCGAATCTTCTCGTACATCTGAAAGCAGTTGAGTATAGTATATCGAGTTTGTGACGGGCGATTTTGCTACAGACTTGCTTCTCCCCGCTACGCAGCTTCAGGTCCGAAACCCTACAACGAACATCAGCCTAGAAAGATCAGAGGGGACGTTACTTACTCTTCGGAGACGGCTACAAGTTCAAGCTAGAGATTTTCAGAATGTAAATTACTCCACTTTGTAAGCCTCTCACAATTTCGCGTATGGTGGTTGGACAAGGCAGGTTGAGTATCGCTCGCATCTTCCACCTAAATGAGGCTCAAGAGTCGGGGTAAGTCAACTGAGAGCACATACGGTCGTTTGCCGAATGTAAAACTGGGAACATCATTACAGAGCATCACAAAGCCTGAACACTCCTACCTTGCTCATAACATCCCCATACTCCGTCGAAGAAAGCCTTCCCTCTTCCTCATTGTACGCAATCAACTGCGTGTCGCGTAAACTGAGTATGCTTTGCATGACGATCTCATCGACTTTCTCTTTCCAGGTCTGGTTTTCGTTTTTGCCCATATCATAGTGATGGGGATTTTTTTGGATGCGACGAAAGAGAAAGGAGTGCCGAAGCCAGTCCTTCGCACTATTGACAGTTGATATAGTTCCCATTCCAATTTCTGAATTCAGGTGTTCTGTGAGATTTTGATGAAGGCTACTCTCCAGAGTGGTGGTTCCCTGGGCGAGTGTGCGATACTTGTGTTCCAGTTCTGGTTCGCACAGGATTATCGCAATTCCTTCGTCATCTAAGATGTCACGTCAGCGAATACCGGCGGACAGAAAAAGTACGCACCAAACTGAGGTCGCCCCTAAATTGACGAGAACTCGAGTTTGACCACATGATCAAGATAGGTAAACTTACCGCCCGGCCCATCATCTGCATGATATCGAGATCCGAGTACTCTCTCATCTCTCCATTTTGGTATAATTTGACACCTTTGATGACAACCATTTGGGCAGCTTGATGACGGTGAGGTGTTAGCCATCGCTGGCAACAATGAACTTACGCAAATTAACACCAACCGCCAGGGTCTACAGGACAGTGAGAGCAGCAAGTGTGGATGGGAAAAACCCATACGGATGTAGCGACTAAGACGCGCAGGGCTTTTCGTAAATATAACTCTTCCACCGCTTTCCTATCGTCTGTATGCAAGCCGGCGTGGTGAACTGCGATTCCCGCCGATGCAAGAGCTATCACGTCGTCAGGTTTCGCCAGCATCCACCAGCTATGTACGTCGACGCACCCGCCAAGTCCTTATCATGAAACCTCCGATCGATACTGAACGGAGATGAGCAGAGAATCGTAGGGAATGAATAAAGCATACCGTGTAGGAGGTGGCCATGGGAGATTTTCTTTCCTCTTCATGGCCTGTTCATAATATTTTGCTAACTGTTTGGCTGTATCCAGTGTGCCTGTGTGTGGGAAAAAGCTAGTGAGCCCTCTCTATGAGGTCATGGACTCTCATATACCTCTCCTGGTAGGGCAGAAGACAAGGATCGGCTTGTTGGTTGAATGCTGCTGTATTACAGGGAACAGGCGCAAGTCGAGGGTACGAGCATATGCAAAATCATTCTGGCCTTTGGGTTTTGCCACACCATAGACGAATTTCGTAAGTTTGCACGGCCGGAACTCTTCACCGAACTGCAAGTATTTGTCAGAAGACTACAGCCACGGGGAGGTAAATCAACCTGAAATGTTCTAGCAGGCTGGTCACTGCCGTCACTGTTCCCGATCCAACACGCAACATCTTCCACGTTCGGAACAGTAGCGGAAATAAGAAGAAATCGGATGCCAGATCCACGTGTTTTCATACGGGAAATTATGACTTCCAAAGTGCTTCCTCGTGATTCATTCAGGACGTGGACCTGAGTATGGACGATTCATATACTTTGTTCAGGAAATGTAATCGACATACTTCGTCCACGAGGAATAGCTTGACCTGGGATAGTATCCCAGAATGATCAGCCCTAACCCGATGGTCATCGCAAAACGTGCTCCAAGAAAGGGGGGAACGCACCAGTTTCGCGTCAAGCTGTCCCACTTTTCAGCCTAAAATGATATAAGCCGACACTCAGAAAAAAACGGTATAACACCTCACTGTTGTTACGCTGTGAAGGTGATATGTCAATCAATTCATCAGCAGGACTTGCCTGATACGCACATTATGTGAGAGCTTTTCGCATCACCCCAAACTCCCCTTCCTAACAGAAGCGTATCACCAGTTAATTCACAGCCTGACGGAGATAGAGGTTGATCACTAATGCAGCCTCGGCCCCCGCAAGGTGCCTACATTTAACGCCAAGTCCTCCAAATTTTGCGATCCATTCATTATGCTTCTCGGCGCATAATGCCTGAGATTCTTCGGTGAGCTCAGGTTTAAAGTTAAAAAGAAAGCCTAACCTTTGTCGGCGCAACGTAAACACACTTGGCGGACCGTGCATCATTCGCAGTTTGTGTCAGCATTCGAATCATGCTCAGCTCAAAAAGAACAGTCTTCCCACTTCCAGTAGGCGCTAACAGGAGTCAGGGATCATGGGCAATCCACAAGTCACGGAACCAACCGCTGATAACCTGGAAACTTTGCAGTGACGAAACCAGATCATTTAGGGGGATAATTACCAAATTTTCCTCTGAATGTAGGACCTACAGAAAGTAGTTATATTACATCTAGCCCATGTAAACAGATTCGAACCTGGTCAAAACATGCTGATTGTATCGCATTGAATACCCCGAACTTGAATGCCCCACGGAATCTGTCAGCTGGGATCGACAATTAGGGAGAAATGAACGATACATCCTCGTTGACGCACGCAATTCGGAAACGGGGCGTAGTCTCCACCCAAATCCATTTCGTGTAGTATTCTCACTGCTAGAGGCAACATGGTGCTCAGGGGTACGTTCGTCTGGGCTGGTTGGATGGGGTCGAGAAGAATACTGGTTTAAGTTGATCGGGTGATGCAACCCGGACATCTCCAAACGCGTATTATAGCCGGAATATTCTATCGGATAGAAAGGTTTGAGGCAAGGTACGTGGAAGTGGAAGAAGCACCTACCACGCTCTTCATGCAATGGGGTATGGTTAAATGATCGACAGGGAGAGCCGAAAAATTGTGCCTGACTGCGATCATGCCCGTCACTGTAATGTCTCACAGATGGGAACGGAGAGTGGGCATAACTCGCTCCCTGAGATGCTGGCGGAGACGGAGATGGGTCTGAGGCAGCATACAATAAAACATAAAACATGGTAAGGCGCATACACTCACCAGTATTGTTCCAAAAATGAGGGACATCGCGGTGGACGTGCAAGGCACCCGGTGACTCTGGAGGTGGAGATGAAAACCGTTCTGTATTGAATCCACCTTCATGGGGCCGGAAAACGTTCTGCATTGGAACCCAATTCCCAAAAGTCCGATTGTTGTGATCCATGATGGTTGAGAACAAAGCGCGTCGGATTCTACCCGCGACGCCCCTGAACCACGCGCAGAGCGGTGTGACAGTTGTCACACAGACGCGCTGTCACGTCATTGTGGGGTCTTGATTCAATCGCAACGCGTTGTCCGGAGTGCTGACAGTCAACAAGCAAGGTTCCATTCAAAGACCAGCACCCCTTTTACCCGCATATATCCGCTGTCTGGAAAGATGGCAGACCGCACGACTAACAACAAGCTTGAGGAGTACATCGAGAAGTAGGTCATCGCCCGATTATTCCAGACCAGAGGATTGATAACAGCCCACAGAATACACTATTCCGACAGATACTCAGACGATCACTATGAATACCGCCACGTCATATTACCAAAGCCCCTTTTGAAGCTGATACCAAAGGAGCTCTTCGATGAGAAGGAAGGTACACTTCGCCTCCTCACAGAAGCAGAGTGGAGGGGGATTGGTATCACTCAAAGCCTAGGGTGGCAACATTACGAAGTTCACGGTCTGACCTGCATTCTCTTTCGCTTTGAGGATTCTCATTCCGAGCTACAGCCCCAGAACCCCATGTCCTCCTCTTCCGTCGCCCTAAAAACTACGTGCCACCTGCACAACCCCAACCGGCTGTTGCCAAGGCCAACCCCAGGAAGAAGTAATACCATCGCGCCCAGCATCCAGCCCATAATGTAGTCATCGCATGTTCCGTTGTTTTATCATTGTTGTCCACTGCACTCATTCCCTGGTCTCATTCTCGTACACTCGATTTCTTTTCGAGCCAACAACCTTCTCCACGAATCACTCACGTGTTTCGTTGAAAGACATGGATGTAGTTGTTTCCTCCGCGGTAGGGAACAAAATTGTGATTGTCATTTATCTCTTACACTTCCACTATAGACTGGGCTTGCTTTTGGCAACGGCTAGGTATTTCCGTATTGAACTCAGATTAAATATGTTTCGACATTAATGCATTCCTCTCGACGCATTTGCACGTGATCCTTCAGCATTTTCTGCTGCTTGCTCCTAGTATGTTTAGCCTGCGTCTAAACGAATATTACTACTGTCTTGCAACCTTGCTCGACCCCACAGGAACAAAGACTGTATTGATCATAGATATACCTGACCCAGGAGTCGCGCATTCCTTTGAAAATTTCTGCAAAATACATGGACGGTTGGAAGGCAGGATTATGTGCGGCCACCTGGGTACCTGCCGGTCAGTGGCATATTGCAATACTGCGCAGTGTCTTCGCATCGCTCTGCAGGTTATAGTTATTCCTTGTGCCGAAGATCACATTTATGGTTGTCTGACATCTTGACCATCTACTTTTTTGACTGGCATGGACGGAAGAAGTCTTCGCAACGTTCCTTATGATCGTCGATAAGGTTGTGACAACTGTCGTCGACGTCCTGCGGTGGTATTCAATCTTTGCCCCCCCTGCACGCGTGCATCTTTGGTCGATCTCATTCACACTACAATTGTCCATTCAGGAAATATATCCACACTGAAGCGAAACATGTTTGTATACAATCCTGTTACATGACACACTCCAACTAAGACTGATGTGTTTCCGGCACAGTATGAAGCTGTCCCCTGATAACATTCTGGGGGACAGATTTACGGTCACTTTCTGCGAACGGCCAGTCCTCCTGACGTTCCAACCCACTCGTACCAACTGTAGTTGTGAAACACGGTGCACGACGTGAGGGTGGTGGGTCCCTGAGCAAAAATCTAATTCCTTCCGGTGCGAGAGCTTGTAGATGCGAGTGACAACGACCACCAAATCGCAAACAATCTAATCTAATGTATGTACTGAGTGAATAGTCCAGGCAAAGTGTACGACAATCAGGGAGATCAGAATGCTGTTTGAGAACACAGACAGTAATATGATGCGTTGATCTCGAGTACGCTGCCTTCTCGCATAAGCTGTATGGGCAATATCATGAGGAGGATATCGAAGGTCACATCGGCTTCAAGATTGGTGTCAGACCTGCTTTCGAGATTTTTGGGGAAACTTCCCCAGGCGACAACAGTCGGCTCGAGAGTATGCCACCACGTGTCATGTACACAATAGTATATCTTTTGAAAGAGCAGCGACAGAAACATGATGTAGCGTCCCCCAGTCGAGCGGGTATTCTGGTGATCAGAACCGTCCCGTCGATAAGTCCCACCATTTTCCATCGCCACTGGCATTGGTCATTCCTTCGGAGCTACTCTCGTTCAGCGAGACAAGTTTATCGAAACATCTCTACTCGTACATGATCTGTCTACATTTATCTCCGAAGTAACACGAATAAGCAATGTTGATTGATCCCATCTCCGTCAGCTAGAGGTTGGATGTCGGCAGATCATTCCACCTAACGAGATATCTGGGTGGGTCCGAGATCCTCAATGCTGCTTTGAAGACGTTCAGTTCTTCGATGCGCGTCACACCGACGGGCAATCCATCAACGCCTTCTCCCGGCACGGGATACTGCTCTATCAATGCAGGAATCTGCTCAATCAGGCCCTGAGCATCTGCATTAGATACCCTATCTTCTGTCAAAGCCTCCCGCCATGTGTTAATGAAATCTGTTGCAGTAGGGGTCGCTTCGTCAAATTCTTCCCTAGCGGCGGCGATGTCGACGATGATGTTGGCTTCCTGGAGGCGAGTTTCGAAGGCTTTCATGGCTTCAGTGCTGACCCGGGGAGCCCGCGGCTTTTGTGACTGCAGATGGATTGAGAGTTTGGCGCGTTTCTTACCCCGGGGATGGGCGCGCTCCCGGAACAAATCTAAAACCTCCTGTTTCTCCACTTTCTCAAGCAAATCGGCATCATCACACCCTGTAAATCAAGGGATAGGAATGTTAAATGCGTGTAGAAAACATGCGTGCTCGCACTTACCTCGCAGGAAGTCGAGATATCCCGAATCAATCTGTGACCAGTATCGTGACGCCTCTTCCGCCAGGTTCTTCGGGGGCTCTTTCCATTTCTGTTGCAGACCACTCTTGAAGTCGTGGAATTCCCCAGAGCCCATCTCCCGGATTTTTTGATCCATGGTGTCCAGGAATGCCTCTACACGCTCTTCGAGGTAACCAGATCTGCGTTCGCTCTGCACAAGGATGCGAAGACCGAATTGCGAGTCACCAGGAAGATTCCAGCGTGAACATGAAACGATGTATCCTAACTGCTCTTTTGTTCGGAGAGCATTGAATGCAGGTTCTGACATGATTTGCACGAGAAGTGAACCGACTACCCGTTGCCGCGGATCCGTCAATTGACCGAGGTGAAGGTAGTATGACAGCGCCGAGTTTGCTTCATTTGGGTTGGGTACCGGGGCAGTCCATGCGTAGTTCGACCCTACCTTGACGTCAAACACATGCATGAAGGTAAAGTAATAGTCATACCTTCAGGGAGGACAAGGGAAAGATCTGTGGGTGTTGACGACAGCGGCTTCGAACGAAGTATGTGCTCAACATCCTTTGACAGTGCAATGGTTTGCTAGATGAGGTTCATTAATTAACATGAAATGATGTTATGCAACGAGCGCATACATCCTTATACAAGTTGCCCAGCGCAAGCATCCGAATGTTGACGTTCGCGAGGAGCCGAGTGGTGTGGGACTCCACTTCTTCTGTCGTGATACCTAATGATTCATAAGCATCTATGGACTAGACTTCACTATTAACATGAAACAAACCCACCAGAGACTTCTTGTAGCTGCTCTTCCATTGTCCATCCACCGTGCGCCAGGATATGTCGAGCGTAATAGTCCGAAAGCTGGTAGCTTTGGGACATGAAAAAGTTTTCCCACTGACGCTTGAGCTAAACCCGATATGTTAGCCCGGCAGGCATAGCAATGAAGGGATATCCCATTTACTTTCTCTTTCAAGACTTCCAGCCGGTCTTGACGTACTTGCAGATTCCTGACTGCCTCGACGATACGCCGGGTAAGGTCGGGCAGCTTATCATTGTATCCTTTAAGAGATATTACAACTCCAAGATTGTGTGCACCCAAGTTATACGCAAGGCCAGCTAGATCTGCATCGTAGGTATATTCTGTAAGCGAGTCGTTGACGAGATCTGAGAAAAGGCTGCACATGGTTTAAGGCCACATCACAGAGAGATACGGACCACCCCTCACCGTGTCAACACGCCAGCGCGCGGGGTATCGTTCGCACTGGGACTGAAATAGGATAATCAATGGTTGCCTAGCATTATTTGAGGTATATTAACGGTACCTGCGGATTTCGATGACCACGCCAGCCTTCGGGAGCCAGAACTGATCATCCTTCTTGTGCCAAACTTGTGATATCTCAGTTTCGTGGATGAGATGAGGTCGCCTTTGAGGCTTTTGGTGTGACGTCGGCAACAAATCATCATGTATGGAGTGGTACCGTACCTCGGAGACCTCGCGTTTCTCAACGTCAAGGTTAGTTGGTATGAATTCGTTCTTATTGGGAAGACGGAGTTCTTGAATATCATTAGGACCTTGTGCCTTGCAGTAAGACACATTAGCCGACTCTCTATTATCAGAAAGCTAGCTTACATACCTGAGCCAAAAATTCGCTATCCCATCGCTCGACGGTGTAACCCGTACCATACCATTTCTCAGTCTGCCACTGCAGTTCTCCCGAAACACGCTCGTGTTCTTCTTTCTTTGCCATCAATACCACACGACCTGCGTCTATCTGGATATCTTTTAGTGCGTCTCGCACTTCCTGCAAACCTGCCTCGTCTTCCCACTCGGAGATCAGCACGGGAGCGGAAATGGTCTTCTCGGCAGGGACTGGCCATGACATTCTTTCTGCGATAGAAACCGCATACGCTTCCGGTGCACGCTTTTCTGCGAACTCGAAACGTGTTCTTGATATTGTCGCCACTTCGGACTGGTACCAAGGGGGAATCTCGGAGGATCGAAGGAGCGAGAGATATTTGAACGTGGCGAGAACAACAAGACGATAATTGTCTGCAGAGCGCCATGAGTACCGGTTGCTTGATACAGAGACAAATGAGGGCATACCGAAACCTTCTCTCGTCAAGTGTATGGTTGTTTTGAACAATGCAAAACCACGTCCGAGGGTCTGGGGAGCTGCATTTAAGGATGTTATCCATCCTTTACCTTTAAGATAGGAATGCAGAGACCCGGGGCCTTCATGCCCGAGAAAGTGGGAGAGGAAATGCCCAGGTTTGTACTTCCAAAGTGACGGCGGCCAGGTAAGAGGGAAAGACAACTCGACTGCATGGAAAAACATAATTGTCTGGACGCGCACAAGAGTCTAGGAGGGAACGAGCTTTGTCAAAATTCCTATGTGATGTTCAACGAACTCACACCCATCTCAGTGGGCCCAAAAGGATGATCCTGAATAATCGGGGGTAGGTCTTGGCGATGCTTTAGGACGGGCGAGAAGTGCCGAGAAACCATGTCGGACAGTTCATCCAATGATTCTGTTGATTGAGATTGACACCGAAAAGCAAATCAGGCATCGATTTTGACGTACCTCTACCAATCACACAGACATTCATCCGACTTGCGCAGTATTCCTCACCCCACCATTCGACCAACCTACGGCGGGTTTCGCGACCCACTGTACCTCCATCCGGCTCAGCCTCACTTGACGCCGAGCCAGAGGATGGAGTTGGCGAAGGCACCCTCGACGACACCGGGGAAAATGCGGCAGAGCCAGTTACGTCGATGTGTTCCTTTGTATTTCCATTAGTAAGTAATTTTCCCTTGGTTTTGGCCTCCCTCCCGGCTGCACTCAGTGTGTCGCGGTTGCCGGTGCCAAATTTGCTCCAAGGGTGACCGTGCTTAGTTAGAGTCTTGTTAAGCTGGAAAATCCGCCAAGGGTCTGCCTGGTGGTTTTTCTTATGTTCTGAGTCGACAGCGTTGAGTTCCCGAGTGGTACAGGATGGTGCAAAGAGGGGGCTGTGGAAGAAGCCAGCAAATCTCTCGATAGCACCCGAAAGGGCAGTAGGGGACACGTGGAAGTGATAGTTGGTATTTGATGATGACGTGTACGCGTTTGACCCGCCACTATTCTTGGATAGGTACTGGATAGCGGAGGCATTGATATCTGTGGGTAACGCTTTTGAAAAACCGACATACCTCAGAATACTCATTCTCTTTGGGAAATTGTTGTGTACCCTAAACTGATCTTAGAAGAGACAAGTCACGGCAACGATCGTTCTGCATACCATGAATAACAAGTGCTCGCAGAAGTGAGCCAAACCTGGCATGTCGACCTAGAGGAGGCTGGGTTATGAGTATGCATCTAGAGAACGAAATGGGGCAAAGGTTGGCGGTAAGGCGATACTGACGGGGTCAGAGAGATGGCCGACGGCAACATCGAGACTAGCAACAGCATGTTCTGTGTGCGGGTCGTGTACCAGGATGGCAATGAGCTCATTTTCAAGGCGTATGAGTCGATATTGCCTCTGGTCCGACTGGGATTTGACTATGGACTGTGTGAAGACCGAGTACGGGGGAGTTGAGCTATGCCATGGAACGGGATTCCAAACTGAAGTAGCCATGGCGAGATTGCGGTGGATTTGGATGTGAGGGGACGAGAGACGACGGAGAAACGCGGGAAGAAGCATGCGACGAGTACCCTGCATATCATGCATTGACGATGAGGACCCACCCAGTCATTACCGGTCACGTGCCAGTATTATGTGTAGTGGTCACCTGCTTCCGCTTCTGTCTCTCACGCGCCAGCTGGCAGCGAAGAGACGCGTTCCCTTACGCGCCTTGCGTCTATCAATACGATGATGCATACCCCCCCGCAATCACGTCACAAACGCGCTGCGAGTCCTCCCCTCTCTGTCGCTGGCTCATCGCAGTTCACCACTACCCCACAACCAAAACTCAACGTCGTAACTCGCCTTGCCCTCGAGGGAAAAACAAAACAAGGCGGCGATGGTGCCACTATCAGAATGTATCTCAAGGTGCGACCGCTCTCTCTTACACCCTTTCTTTCCTCTTACTCCGCGCAGCTCTCCATCCCGATGGATGGCGTTTCTTCAGGCTCAACCATCCCATTGTTTCCAGGTGCGACCATCGCGCTCATCTCGTCTCCAAGCTTCGCTAACCATACTCTTCAGAGGAGAACTTGAAATTGCTCTCCGCTCAAGTCCATCCCCTTGACATCCACGCTGCCCCCTACAACTTTTCTTCCACCTCCTTTCCCCTCCTTAACAATGCAGCCCGCGCTCTTCACCTACCCGCGCTCTCACAAAAGTCCTATCTCTCGGTATTCGGTGTACCAACCCCCGCCTCACCTACAGTGCACTCAAGCCGCACCTCCTCTTCAACCCCCTCCTCGGTCGCCCCCAATACACCCCCACTGGATGAAAAGTATACCGGTCATATCATTGTCAGCGGATACAACATCTCCTATATTCTTCCAACCGAGTTTCCTCCTCGCTTTAACGCTGGGGACAGTGCATTGCGTGTTTCCACCATTCAGATGAGACGACCCTCCGTCAGCGAACGGAACAACATGCATTTCATGGCTGCTGTAGAGCTCTGGATCCCATACACCTCCCGCCCTCCAAGAGCTCCTTTTCTGGTAAGTAGCGTTTCTCATCTTCTATGTGCTGCGATATCATGGTCTGTTAGATTGCTATCTCTGTTCCGCGTTGCCTGTCCAATAGCATCAAATTGCGCATATACCCACCAATCACAACAAGTACTTCTTCATCCATGGCCTCGCTTTCCTCCGCGGACGAAGATCCCGGCGCTTGGGAGTTGGCATCTGAACCCCATGTCACACGCACTACTTCCCGCTCGGGCTCATCTGCTGACATGGCGGACGATGAGTCATCTGACTCGTCAGCATACACCGACGGGTCCGCTGGGGGCATCCTTGTACAAGGGACATTCCCATCAACCGAACGCTTGCGCGTACGCTGGGCGCAACCCACCAAAAACATTGCCAATAGCGATGGCCGGCGACGCGTTGGCGTGAAGGAGGCCACAGGGGAAATGATCACCGCAGTCTTGGGCAAAGCTCAGGATCCGTCCAGTGGTCGTGAGGGCACCCTGATGCGCTTAGAATACAAAGGAACCTGCAAGGGCATCTGGTTCCCTGGTGTGGCCACGATGCTGGGTATGGACATTGGGCTTGAGGTCAAAGGTGCCGATGTTGTCTGGCCACCTGGACAGGATGCGGAGTGGACTGTCACTGGTGGTACTGGTTACACCGGTTTCGATGTTGGCCCACCTTCTACGCCCGTTTCCAGACAACTCTCGCTCGAGTTCCCTACTGGCACGTCCACTAGTAGCATGCTGTATGCGCCTCCAATAACCGCTCGACAAGATTCTTCTTCGACATCCTCCTTACTGCGAGCCCCGCTGCCTAATGACCACCTTCCCGACTACTCGTTTGAAAGTTCCCCGACTTCTTTGACACCTTCCGTTACACTATCTTCTGTCAGTTCTCTCACCCCCATATCTGAGGGGCGCAGCCGTGCCTCTTCGGATGCTGTGGCTTCGTGTCGATCACCGGCAGTCCCTATCACAATCCATATCAACATGAATGACATTACCCCGCCCTCAAAAAATGTCTTCACCTTCTCTATTACAAGCACTGTCCTTATCCTCTCGCGACATCGTCCTCGCATCACGAACGAGCATGAGTCGGGTAATGACTCGGATATCAACCCCATCGTCTTGCCACGCTTCTGCGTCCTCGCTGCCGACTCGGAAACAGTTTCGACGATCGTTAGAAACGAAACCGAAGGTGGCACTGTGGAGGTCTACTACATCTCTGGCGATCTACGGGATGCTCAGACAAGAAAAACAGTGTTACAACGCAATGCGATAAACCGATGCGGCAATGACGGTGCACGAATAGCACTTCGTCGCACCTCCCGCGCGGCTACTTTGCAACGGGGTGGAGAACAGGCCACAGATGATTCGCGGCTCTCACCCCGGCACAGTCCACTAAATGGAAATAAAGCTGCGCTCAGCCCTCTGGCATTCGCTCCCATTCATGGTGGATTGATGAGGCGAAAACGTAACGGGCCACTAATGATCTCGTCTGTCGATGTTATTGTGACCCCGTTGCATCTCAATGGAGCCAGTTGCCCAGAGGCTCATGCTGTCCGTGTCCATATGCACGCCCCATCCGACACAGACTCGGACTGGCTTGAATTCGGCCTCGCCCAAGCGACATCCTCATCATCCGAAGGAGATTATCAAATCGACATTGTCAGCGTGAGCATTGACGGTGTCCCCGTGCGCTTCGAGAGTACCGCGTTTCCTGAGCGAGACAAGAGACCTATGATCGACCTTGTCCCATCTTACGACGAAAAGACTCGGAACCACTGGATCACGTGGGTCAAGGTTTATGGTGGTGACCAAGGAGGCTTGGTCACAGTGGACTACGTCGTCAGCGAGATTGGGAATTCCAAGGACTCGAAGAGAAATGCCAGAGACAAGACGAGCTTCGATATATTGATTCCAACTTTTGCACTCCCTGTCGGTCGGCTGGAAGTGAGGGTGGAGACTTACTTAGGTATGCATTCAGCCTTCATTATCCACAGCAAAATCCACTAATTACCGATCTAGAAATGGTGACATTGCGGTCAAACTTTGCTCACCAACAAAAGTCCCCAGAAGGCTACAGACTCTTGCATTACTCGTTGGATCGATTCTTTACCCCCACACTATCTCTAGCTGTCGAACGGTATAGCTCCCGTATTCGTATGGGATGGCTGTCGCTGGGGAAACTTTTCCTTTTATTCCTTTGGATCTTTCCCGCCGTCCTTGTTCTCATGCTCCTGATCAATCTCGACACCGAGTTCAAGCATATGCGGCAGTCTCTCGATCGTTTCCATGTTGTTGGCAGCTTTGATTACGGCAAGATCCCAGGCCCTTCAGTCGAGACAATATTCATTACGACTACCATCCTTCCACCATCGCCGAGCGCAACAACTTCAGAGGCTGACAATGTGAACAGTCAGACCACAATCGCTTCGTCAAGCGTGTCAATCATCACAGCGGCATCCGTTGACCTTCCACCTTCCACCTCAAGTTTACGCACCAGTGAACGATCTCAGATTGACACAACCATATTCACATCGACACCCACACCATCCTCTTCCCCGCGCCTCAGTGAGAACTCTCTTATCCCGATCACCGCATTCCCATTTGAGTGGTCAAAAGTTCGAATAGATTTCCCTCCAGCCGCTCGGAAAACTGTTGATAGGGTCTTAGGGGGCTTGGATATCGTTTGGCAGATATTCAGGAAAGTATACCATTACCCACTAGATCCACCAGAGTAGCTGCCGACGTCCGTGTACGAATGCTATCGTTGCGTTATTGATGTATCTATAGCACTTACCTATCTGCAATTATTGTATGCGAACCTTGGGAACATCCCAGTCAGCAGGCAGATCTATGAACTAGACGTCCTGAGCCAAACCTGAGACCTAATTTGACTGCATCAAGCATGAAGTTCACTTGGTTGGTCTCATCCTTGGTTCAGCTTGTCTTTCGAGATCTCACACCTTACACGTGCTTGACCGTGTATGCTATATGTCCCTGGAACAATCAAGTAGTTGTATGGCACTTCCCTCTATCGTTCACTTGGCATGGACAACTGGTGTCTCGCTAAACCTTGCCCAATCTTCATTGAGCTTCGGGTCGATCTCAACGTGTTCCAAACACCACTTGGATAACTGCCAAGTCAAGCTATGGTCATGAACTTCAAGAAGGGGGGATCGCGATATTGTTGCTACACGAATAATAAGTAAGGTGAGCAAGAGCTAATGGCTACAAAAGAATCAACCAATAAATAATAATAATATGTCCGGATGGGTAGAGTAATTAGTGTCGTGTGAATATAGTGCGTCGAATTGTCAATATCAATTCTTCAGGACTGCACGTGCTGTCGCATCTCTCCCAGCCTTGAGCAGCAGCGACAGATCGTTCCCTCCCGTTCCGGTCGCGGGCCCTGACTTGGCCGCTTCTCTCGCCATTCTCTGCGCCATGGCAAACATGGGACAGCCCACAGGTGGCTGCGTGGACCGCGACATTGTCACGACGTACAGGCACGCAACGCGCATGTGAGCATCCCTAAGCTTCTTCAACGCCGTGACAGCAGCGTTATACGCCTCTCTAACTGCTGGCGTGTTCTGAGCGACCTCTCTGATAGGATGAGAGTATTCAGCAACATATGACAGGTAATCTCTATGCCCTCCCGGCATATACCGCCGCATACGTTCCATGAAGCCGTGGTCTGCCCGTTTGTTCGCATCTGACGGTGCGGGGTATCGCCGCTGTCGGAGCTTGTGGTCGATGTCGAGAAAGAGGTCAACCGCGTGCATGACGCTGCTCTGTCCAGCAGATGGTCCGCTAAGGTCGAGCTTTGACATATCACCGACTTCTTCGTATATCCATGCCGGTGCGGAGGGGTTGCTTGCGCTTCCGTTGTACCAGGGACGGACCTCCCAATAGAAAACGTGGGGGTCAACGATTTGGCGCACGGACTGCACACTGGCGTCGATCTCTTGGATGACCGCAGTCAGTCGAGCGAGGAGCCGGTTAATCTTGCAAATGGATGTCAAGTCCGTGACGTTTGGGAGATTGTGGTAATCGTTGATGATATGGAGCATTTGTACCCCAATTATCTCCGCCCTGGCCGATCCGAGGTAAAAATTCCGCTCATCCTCCGTTCCCGAGAATAGCTCCTGACCAAATCGCATGTTTTCAAGGGTGACAGGTAGCTTGGGATCGACAAGCTCCCAGTTCCAAAGAACGGTGTCTGCGAACGTAAGGACTGGGGCTAATCTTAGGACGTGTGAAACTGTCATAAGCGGAGCTACCAGCGAACGTGGGACTGATATCGGTCCCTCGATGGTGTCTGGAGGAATTGAGTGCACGTAGAAGTGCACGAGGAATGCAAGTACTTTGTGGGCACGGCGGACGAGCTGTGGGTCCTCGCAAAGTGTTTCTGTAGAGAGTGTAGGAAGCTTTTGTTTGGATAAGCACTCATATCATATGAGAGACGTTCTCAGAACTTACAGAACGTATTTGCTCTCGCCAAAGTTCACCCTCGGTTCGTTCCCTAGAATAGTCCCCAACTAGGTCCTCTCCAAGCTTCAGCACGAGCTGTGCTTGTGATAGGGCATCCTCCCACACGTCGAATGGCTTCTGCAGTTTAGGAAGTGGTTGTGGCGGGAAGAAGCCAGTGTTGGTCTGGAGGTTTACGTCGAAGTCCGCGGGAACAGGGTGCACCTCAGGTGACACCCGTCTGCTTGCTTGCAGGGACTGCAGGACCCATAATGCATCATTAAGTAGGTGGAGGGGCGAGGGTAGAAGGTCGACTGGATACATGGTAAGTCGTTGAGAGAAGGCGACGAGTTGGATTGAGCGAATACTAGGGAACGAGCCGGTCCCTTTTATACAGCACATACCACTGCAAGTCTTCCAATGATCACATCAGTAAGGTAACCTAGTCACAGAGCTGCAGTGGCTGGCATCTTGCTGCTCAAACGGCATCACTGTACACCTGTTTCGTGAATTACCTCCGTAAGATCCGATTCTGGTCTGTGAGCCTTCTCACAGAGACATAGTTCGATCTCCAATGATCGATTGGCCGTGCCATATCTGTGCTCTAGTCCTGAAAGTCGAATCAACTAGTGCCAAATTAACTCGTCAGCCGGTCGGCCAGGAACGGCGGGTCCCGGAACTCCTGTGGTTCGAATCATTTCTTTGCCCATTGCACGGCTCCGGAATGCAAAGCCTCCACATACTTGTAAACTTTGCTATATTTGTCCCTCGTTGCGGACAAACCAACCCAGCTTTCAGATCGCGGTGACACGGGGACCGACCGTTACCACCGCTGATCAAGCCCAATCAATCGAGAGATCAGTCGTGTACACAGGGATACAGTGCAGTCAATTTCACAAACCACGTGCTGCTGCCGGGAGATTGAGATTTACCACCGCATACTTGTCGTGTTGTTGAGAAACTAGCAGAGGAAGTAGGATTAAGACGTGCTATTGACCACTGTAATGGGGCGAATGCTTCACCTGTCTTCGTCTCAGCGCTGGGACGTGACTACGACGCACTTGCTGTGCGCCGACGCCGACAATTGCAATTGTGTAGTTCCGGTCAGCTTTCTCACAAGGACTCCGATTCTCACCGCCCATGATTGTGCTGCGGGCTTAGTCCCCGCGTAAGCTGTGCGAACTGGGGATTTCGTTGCGAGTAGATTTCATGCGTAGTCTAGCGGCCCCGTGGGTTCGCTTTCGGTAGTGCGAGCTTGGGGTGAACGTAAAACCATCCCACGAGAAGTCTGCGACTACGTGATGGATACTGGTCCTTGGACTCTGCAACTGCTGTATCACAGGATCTCGTTTGCTGAGCGCCCATCCGATGCTGTCATGTCGATTTGTGTGTTTCAAAACGCACAGAGTTGTGGGTCGAGCAAGGTTGGAACAAGGTCGCAATGCTAACAGCCAAACCTCGCCAACCAGAGTGGCGGTACTTGGCTGAGCACGCCACAGGCCAGCGCCATCAATCATCAATGTAGACCCTTGGAGGTAGGAATTCCTTACGACGCCGAAGTGACTCGTTTGAGTCGGTTAATGTCCGCTGCGCGCAGGGTGCCTGTCGCCGAGACGACGATTATTAATCCATCAAGTGGTCTGGATACCGAATCCTTATTCTACCACCGCCGCGTAGTAGACTGCATCACTGCTCCTTCCAATCTACGATCGTCGTCCCTTGATCGTCGGCGACCTGACACCTGCGGTGCACTACATCATGAATTTTCTCTCTAGTACCGAGTTTCTGCTTGATGAAGCTCTCCGCATTCGACAGTAGCTTCGAAAGTGAAACAGGACCATCCTTGCACGACGATCTGATCAATTCCACTACCTTGGACTCAGACGGCAGTGCGAAGGTCGTGAAGCTGACAGAGTGATCCAGGGGAGCGTCAGGGAGCGACAGTCGCGGCATTTGAGAACGGTAAGCAGAATTGTTCGAGAAAAACCGATCCAGAATCTCGGGCGAAACATCTTCGATTTTGTCGGGGGACCACGTCGGCCGTCCCTGAATTTTGTCCACCAAGACTGCGCTTATGCCTGTGCGGAAATCCGGGCTGGCACCGCTCTGCAAAAGGTAAGATGTCTACATCAAACACCGATCTTTGTGGTGCATGACTCACACAGTAGGCAGTCGCGATTCCCATTTCCATCTGCAAAGCATCCCGCAATGACATGTTTCCTCCGCGGCGGATAGCTGCAAGTGCCACTTTGAGGCTTGTTGGGCTGCGCATGTGAAGGGTTTCCAAAGTTTGCTCTGCCCACCCACTGACATGGGTATCCGAGGAACTTGAGAGCCTCGCCAGACTTTCGAGTATCTTTTCCACGGAGTTGTGCCGGAAAGCCGAGTCCAGAGCACTGCGGACAGCACCCATCAGTTTCCCAGATGGCTCATCCGGCTGACGTTCGCTGTGTAGTTCCTCGATTGTGTAGTTGATTTGAGTGAAAGAAGGACTTTCGTACTCGGCCAGATGGGCCATGAGACTGGGAATGGTCCTTGAGGGAACATAGTGCGTCGCAAGGCCAAGCTCACTGCCAACGAGGTGAGTGATAGCTTGTAAGCAACGTTTCGCACTTACAAGAGCTCCCTGCCAACCAGGGTCTCCGATGTCAAGGCGAGATAGGTGCCTAGCTCCCCGTCCATCCTCGACAGGAAGAAGCTTGCCCCCACATCCGGACAGTATCCAATCTTGGTTTCTGGCATAGCAAATACAGTCTTCTCCGTTGCTATCCTGAAGGGTGCACCGATGGCAAGACCAACACCTCCCCCCACTGATTTCAAATTCAACATCAGCGGAGGAAAAGCGCCATGTCAAATCCCATACATACTGGTGATGCCGTCGAGAACAGCTACATAAGCCTTCGGCAGCTGGGACAGGACGAAATCCAACTCAAACCTATGCAACAGATTAGGCATCAGCATAGCGTTCACGACATCATGCTTACTCGTCCTTGAAAAACTGTATTGCCGCTGGGCGCGTAGCCTCTTTGAGCGAGTCCTTCAGAACGGCTACAGTTCGTGAAGCTACGCGTGCGCACTCTTTCGGTGGAAAGACTTACTCGCCACGTCTCCTCCTGCACAGAAAGCTCGGCCTAGTCCAGTCCCAATGATCATGTGACAGAGGTCGGACCTGGACCATATCTACACGGACTATTCAGCAACGGATGACGAAAAGGATTTCGCACCCACTGACATCAAGCTGCGGTCGCAGTGAGTTGATCATTTCGCTATTCAGAGCATTAAGTTTCTTGGCTCTGTTGAGCACGTAGGTGCGAGCACATCCATTCGACTGGAATTGGACTGGCTGTGATGGATGAGGTGAGCCGAAGATGGTGGGAGCGCAATGGACTAGTACCTGGTCGAGTGGGGGAGTAGGGCTTGTAGACATGTGGGCAGCAATTGCACGAGTTCTAGCAAGCGCTGCTGGTGATCTGTTGCGCGACATTCTTGCAATTGCAGTGGCTGCTAGCATACTGTGGATATGGAGTAGTGACCGAGCACAGTTCCAGTGTCTGAACAGAGTCGACCCGCGTGCGGCGTTCCGCAAATTTTGGGTATGAGAACAACCATTACATAAATAGTCCTCAACTCATCACTTGGTCATGTCCATCCAGGACTCGATAACTACAGGAACGAGGTTCCACTTATCCCCTGGCCACCTCGGTACAATTAAATATATTGGCCATGTTACGGGCACAGATGGTCTATGGTATGGCGTGGAATGGGATGATCCCACTCGTGGACGGCACGACGGCGTCAAGGACGGGAAGCACTACTTCAACTGCCGGTACGCCTTCTTTCTCTGACCGTATCAGACCAGTGCAATCAATTTCTATGGGAAGCATACAGGATGCCGGATCTTTCATCCGTCCATCGGCCCCTTTATCTTTCGGGCGCTCGTTCCTGACCGCACTCACAATGAAGTACGTTGAGGCTGAACTCGGTTCGGATAGTCTCGAAAAAGTTGTTCTCGGATCTTCCAATGGCGCCATCGAGGTGGAAGCAGTCGGCCTCGATAAAGTTAGACGGAACCTTGGTAATCTGGGTCGCCTTCGAGAGGTGAGTCTCGACTACGAGCTAGTGGTAACCGGCGACGCCAAGGGTGACATTCTTGCAACTTGTCCGAGTGAGACCAGTGGCTATTTGCTCGCGTTATATTTCTGAACATCAGAAAGATATCCGCGGTCTCGACTTGTCTGCGAGTTTACTAGCCACTTGGAAGGCTATAGTAGGCATAACTGCTGAACTTCCTCACTTGGACAGGTTGGCGTTGAAGTGAGTGTTTATATGGCGAACGAGAGCCACTCAGTTCACCAGAGCCTGACACAGCCGTAATCGTTTTCTACCACTGGAGCATGAACTCCCGATCCTGGCATTTTCACGTCTTCGTGAACTCCAACTGAATGGCACACTTATCTCCTGGGCAGAGTTCAGGGATGTTGCGAAGTTTATGACGAGTTTACGATCTGTGGAATTGGGCCACAACCACCTCGAATCCTTGAGTGCTCGATCTTCATCAGCTGTTCCAGAACTCGTCTCCCTCAATTTTGAAGGCAATCTTCTCGACGATTGGGTACAAACAGCCAATTCACTACGCGACTTCATCACGTATGTGGCAGTGATGACTCATTGGTAGCACTGACACTGTTTCAGCTTACAACGGTTAATTCTCTCCGGAAACGGCATTCGTTCCGTCCCGCCTCTCAACTCGGCGCCATCCCCGCTTCAGGGCATCAGAGACCTTGTCCTGTCACGGAATGATGTCAGTCAATGGCAATACATGGATGCGGTACACAGATGGTGCCCCAATCTTGAGTCCTTACGAGTGGTCGGTAATCCGCTGACTGAAGGTGCGGTGAATATTGACATTATACATTATTCGTACTATTGACAATTGAGGTGCATACCACCAGACACTAGTCTCGCCGGACATGCCCGACAGTTCATTATAGCAAAGATCCCTTCGTTGCTAGCTCTTGACTCAGCTGCGGTACGACGCCAATCGGAATCTGGTTATTCATGCTCAGGCACCCGGTCGCTCAGATCCCTGTCCGAGAGCGAACCGACTGCGAATTGTTTTATCTTTCATTCATTTCAAAGCATGTTCCTGGGAGTGATTATGAAAAAGCACAGGAACACCCCCAATGGGTTGCTTTGTGTAACAGTGAGTTCAATCAGGCCGGTCAGAGTCCGAGTCACTTACGGTGCTTCATCCCCGGTAGAGCATGGTCGCCCCGCTGAGCCATCACCTCAGAGCGACCACGAGGATAAACTCAGCAAGCATCTAATAAGTGAATGTCCCCGTGTTTGCCTTGCAAAAAAAACTTAACGTTCACAGGTGTCGTCGTTCAGCGATCTGCCAAGAGCCCAGTCAACCTGCACGACCCAATAGACACGATTGGTCCACCCGTCTCACTCAGGGTTTTGAAAAGCATGAAGCTGAGCGTCTTTCGACTAAAGCTCATAAAGTCCCTCAAAATTTCGCACCCCCCCAGCCGTCGTGAGGCTGTACAAGTGTGGCTGAAGTTACACGACGGCTATGTTCCACTGGGTAACGATGCACACAACTTGGAATGGTATGGAATTGAAAACGGGACACATTTGGTGGTCTATACACAACAATAAAAATAACGCACTGGCTATGAATTCTTCACCCAAGTACCGGAGCCCAAACACAGGACTCCCACAGCCGCACCCAAATCCTCGGGAGCGCTCGTCAATGATACAGTTAACCCAGCCAGCGCTGGAATATACGTACCTTGGTTACGAACGGAATTTAGGTCGTGTTCGGGCCGGGAACGAATCGCCTCGCGCACGCAAAAATAGGCTGAAATTCATCTCTGAGTGGTGCATTCCGCGCCTGTGGCATTGCGTGAAACCAGTCCTTGGTGCGCAGAAAGACACGGACGGCAAATCGAACCCAGAAACTCAGGACGGGTAGGCTGTAACCTCCAGTCGGAATGGGTCCAAAATCCAGACGAGCGACCTTATCCTAATGGCGCGATAATACGGACCAACGGGTTTCGACCAGTAAGTACAGCTGTTCGGCTCGTCCCATAACACGCCAAAGCCAAAGCTCGAGTTGACCATTTGCTAAACGAAATCCCGAGACCATAATGCACGCGTGTCGCTCGGTGTAGTCCACGAACGACGACCATATGTCCTTTAACGCGCCCATCCACCGTCGCCATTGGCATGCCTCATAGCTCTATCGTCGTACCGATCGTCCCTTTCATCGCGCCTGCCTCCACGATCGTCACGTCGCCTGTAGTCATAGTCATCCCTGCGGCGGTCATAATAGTAATCAGGGACTCTGCGGTCATCATCATAGCCTCCCCGCCGGTAATCATCGTACCCTGCAGGTTTTCTCTCTTCATAATCCCTCCTACCGGGAGGTGGAGACCTGGGGCGACGATCATCATGTTCAGCGCGACGAGGAGGTGACCTTGATCGTTCACGACGGTAAGGCCGTTCTTCCCTGTAGCGGTCGTCACGGACAGGTCGCTCTTCACGACGATCGTCCCGTCGATAGTTATCGGGCCCACCGCGCTGCAATCACAAATATCAATGAATCAAACTGAGTGACTTGATAACGAATACAAACCGTATCGTCATATGCAACTCGAACTGGCCTTCCACGAAGATCTTTACCATCTAAGTCTTTTACGGCACGATCTGCATCATCACGAGACAGGTACTCGAGAACACTAAAGGTGGACTGAATAAGACAGGGAGACACAAGGATAGCTTGGCGTACCCTTGACCAGGAAGGTCGCGATCAATATCCGCAAAGGAAACACTGCCCGCCTCACGACCGAAATCCTTGAGATCCTGGGAGCCATCGTTGTCAAGATATAATAAGGGAACCACCATCCATGATGAACCGTGGGACCTTCGAGGAAGTCCAAAGCCATGGTCACCAGTTCATTCTGTACATACCTGCCAGCTTGTGTCACGAGAAATGCCAGATACAATCAACCTAATGCCCGGAGGTCTCCGGGAGCGAGCGCTGAGGAATAGAATTAAGTATAGGCAGAGACGGTCATCAGTTAGGATATACCCATGGCCTCGGTCGCCTTCGTAAACATCCCGACGAGGTCGACTCTCCTTGGCAAACTCGACTACGATACTAGCTATGGTGATGAAACCATCACACACAACAATTAAAGATGGAACTTACTTCGCGCCCATGAACATTTTACCATTGAAATGATGCACGGCATCTTCGGCGTCCTGGAACATGCTTAACGGAGCGAAGTAAAGTCCGAGGGGTGGAACTCACCCTTGAATTTTCAAACTCGACGAAACCAAAGCCTGATATTTTGTTGTGAGCGATGAAAGCGCATCACCGACAAAGAAAATCACCGGTCATGACTCGGCAATCCACGATGCGGCCATAGCCGTCGAAGAATTTTGCCACGTCATCTGAACGAGCATCGGGAGGGAGTCCTATTGAATGAAAGTTTGTATATGTCGCATATCTGCAGTTACTTTGAGCAGACTTACTACCAAGATAGAGGCGTCTAGCCATGGTGGTAACAGTTGAAAAAGACGAGTTGAGATTTGTCTGAGTTCGAATCCAGTGACTTTAAAGGTCCGTGCACAGGATGGCCGAAACCCCCGCACACCGCTTTTACTACAATGATATATTGTCAAACGTAATCCGAACCAATCGTACACATAGAGTAACTAAAACTCTGAGCAATCTCAAGGACTACACAAATATATCATCCTCCGTGATATCACTACTGTGACCAGTTGATGGAGTTGAGGTCAATTCCCTCTTGCACCATTTCCCACAACGGACTAAGATGGATGTCAGTAGGAGCCAAGGCAGACAACCTAAAACAGCGGACCTCATATCGCGAAGGCGATTAACAACGCGGACGATACGGCTGACCACGAAGTCGATTTCCGCTTCGGTAGTGAACCGCCCAATCCCAAATCGCAAAGAAGAGTGTGCCATGTCTTCGGCCGCTCCTGAACAAAAACCGACATTAATAGAAAGCTTATCAGTAGCCTTGGGTGTACGTACCAAGCGCACGGAGTACGTAGGATGGTTCCAACGATGCTGAAGTACAGGCACTACCGGACGACAACGCGATATCCTGCGCAAGGTGTAACCTTGTGAGCAGTGGAGCAAGAACCGAAGCACTCACTTTCAGAGCCATCAGAAGGCTCTCACCTTCTACATACGAAAAGGATAGGTTGATACAGCCAGCATAACCGTCGACATCTCCGTTACGGACGACATGCTCAACCTGGGAATTGATCCCATACAACAGACGGTCCGCTAGTTGTTTTATTCGGACATGGTCTCTCTGGGAATTTGCGAGTAAGTGTTAGAGAAACGAAAATGAATAATTCAGGTGAATCACGGTCAGTACCCCTGCACACAAAAGTCATTACCAAGCCAGCAGTCAACGATGTTGATCAATGACCGCTTGATTATGCCAAATGGCAAGTGCGCGATTATCATCATTAATCGACAAAGAAATGTACTCACTGTCATCTCCAGTTTTGCTATCCGTGCTGCCTCGCCCATTCCGACTGCAAGTGCTGCAGGTAAGGTGCCACTGCGCAACCCGCGTTCCTGTCCACCCCCGCTTAGAATTGGTTCAAGCCGGACTCGCGGCCGTCGCCGGACATAAGCAGCACCAATGCCCTTCGGACCATAAAATTTGTGACCGGAGATACTCATGAGGTCAATGTTTGCCTCATTAACATCAATCGGAACTTTTCCGACAGCTTGCGCTGCATCTGTGTGAAGGTACACGCCACGATGCTCCCTGATGATTGAGCCAATCTCTTTCATTGGCTGAATGACACCAGTCTCGTTATTTACCGTCATGATGGAGATTAGCGAGGTGTCTGGACGGATCGCAGCCTCGAGGGTCTTCAGGTCAATGACTCCATTCGAGTGGACTGGCAGATATGTTACGTCGAATCCTTCTTCACCAAGTTTTCTGAAGGAATCCAGTACGCATTTGTGCTCCTGGAAGACAATTATATATGATATCGTACGCACTGCGGGCATCAAGCAACTCACAGTTTGGGTGGTGATAACATGCTTTTTCTTCTCCTTATTGAACCGTGCCACTCCCTTTATGGCCATATTATTGCTCTCCGTGGCCCCAGAAGTGAAGACGATGTCTTTGGGCTCGGCACCGATGAGGTCTGCAATATGCTGAATTCGACGATGAGATAACGCAACGAGTATCGACGATGAGACTCGCCTTGCGTGCATCCTCAACCGCTTGTTCAGCTTCCCATCCATACGCATGGGTACGACTGTGAGGATTACCATACTGGTCGGTAAGATAGGGTAACATGGCATCGAGAACCCTAGGGTCAACAGGGGTGGTAGCCTGAGTATAGTGAGCAAACGACACAACTACTGCCACCACTTCCCGCCCTTACCTGCATGTCGAGATAAATGGGTCGTGTCTTCTGCGTCGCAGCGTTCTCACGAATGGGAGTTGCAAGCTTAAACCCAAGCATGTCTGCACATTGGTTCACACAGCAGGAAACAAGACAATGCAGGGAAGGGCGAACCTGGGTGAGGTGCGAAATGCCCTTCCTTGTAAGAAGGAGGGACGTCGACAATCCTAGCTCTGTCTGCACCGGAGGGCTGAACTAGCCCTCTTCGCGCACCAACGATAGCCAATCTGACGGAGCGTCTGGCCATATTTACGGCCGTACTGGGGGGTATTCTTGACAGCATCCGAATGGGAGGAGCTTCCAGAGAGGTGGTGGTGGTCTACGACAAGAAGGATGCTCACCCGCGATGACCAAGGCATTCGGAATACCGCATGACATTACGTAATTGTATATTACATCAGCTCGGGGGAAGGCGATTAATGTCAAGCGTTAGTCGGCCAATTTTACACTGTTTTTTTATCACCAGCCAATCATATATTGTTACTGTTCCCAGAGGGAGGGGAATGCGGCTTGCTCGTGTCCTTCTCTCGTCGTGCACCCACGTATTATTAGGCTTTTTCGCCCGAGGTCCTCTTCTCGGCCGCTCATGACTGAATGCCAATTATGTAGTACTGTTTTATGACCAGTTAATCATATACATACTGTTACTGTTATCACCTTTTCCCAGGGGGAGGAGGCAAGAGGGGAATGCCGCCACTACTTGTATTCCCAGTCCCAGAAGATGCCAGGAGTGATGTACCTCCCGACTTGCTACTCTTCCCAGGAATTGAGATCGAGAAGGTCTGTCCTTCCTTCAAAGAATAATCCTTCTTTGGGCCTGGCGGTATATGTGGAGACGGTGAACCTGCCGTGGGACTGGGTGGATTCAGTGCTGCTTTAGCACGCCTATAAACACCCCCATCTGTCAATCGGTCGTGTAACACCGGCAGTGTCTTTCATTACTTACTTGGTAAAGTCCTGCAAAGCAACGTCTAGCGCGATACTCTGAGCCGAACAAGGTGATGAGTGCTACTGATCCACTCACTGAAATCAAAGCTATCTGTGCGTTCCGCAAATCCCATGCCAATGTATGCCTTCCTTCCGGCGTCCTCCACCCTCACGACAAAGTAACGGGACGAGTCCAGCACGGCGTCGACGGATGGCTTCATTGGATCGTAATCAGCGCGAGCGAACACTGCAGAACAGCTGAGCTAGGTATATTCTCGACCTTGCGTGCACTCACGCTCGCCTAGTGTTGTGGGCGTGAATGAAGCGATCATGGATCTACTTGTCTGACGACTAGCTTACCGGTCTGCGAATCCTCGAAGAGTAGCACGGCATTTCCAGCCTTCTCGACGATGCGCAGTCTGCCCTTCCACAGCGGATCTGCGAGATCTCCCCAGTCATTAGCGCGATGGCCTTCGTTCGCCTTCAGCGGAGCGATTTTGTACACTAGAGGTTGTACTTGAGCCACGTCCCAGACTTGCAAAGCTGTAATGACCTGAAATTTCTCGCGCGATATAGAGGACAGATATGATTTCGTCCTCCAGTGAGTCCATACCTACGATTGTGTGTTGAGATGGTGGTTTATGTCAGTACAATGTCTTAGTAATACTAATAGTACCCCGCCTGAACGTGGAACTGACTTTCTATGGCATCCACCTCGACGCAAAGCACAGCGCCTGTGAAAATGTAAGCTTGCCTTCGTCGTGCGCCGTGCGGGGATATAACAGCGAGATGCGCTTTCTAGACTGACTGTTGGTTCTGCTTTTGGTTCAATACGCAATCTCTTTTCCAAGATCCGAACCATTGACGCAAAACATGGCAAGTTTGACTGTGTCCTTTGTTTGGGCGACTTTTTCGGTCCACTTCAAGAACACAGTGCCGGGAGCGATAGTCAGAATCAGATCGTAGAGTTATTGAACGGGACCCTCCAAGGCATGACTTGCACATATTTGTATTGCGTGTAGACTGATTTTGTAGCCTCGTAGCTCCCCTACGATGCTATATCATGCAAGGACAGAATCCACTCCCAGAATCTGTCATAGAACAATACGGTCGAACTGGTGGACAGCTATGTAAGGATGTCTTTCTTTTAAGTAAGTTTTGATATACGCGACCTATCCAACCAAGCCCTAATCCCGGATAGACAAGTCCGGGGTCGTGTCCACAGCTCATGGTCTGAGGATCGCCTGTCTGGGTGGGATATATAACCCTGGTATTTATGATTCTTCTGATGGCCCTCCCGTACGCACCCACTGTTAGTGTAGCCTGCCGCACTGACGTAGGACTTGTAGGGGTTTGCTTCACCCTTCTACACGACACATACGGTGGAACGGCTCCTCTCGAATACGATGAATAAATCGCTGAACACAGGGGCGGGATACAACTATGGTTCTCTTGCTGCAATTCGCGACGCTGCATCCAACTCACAACTCATCGACATCTTTATCACTAATGACTGGCCAGCTTCCATTACATCACACAGCGCCTTGCCCCTCCCTCCACCTGAGCACCAACATCCTGGTTCCCCCCCCCTTGATGAAGTTATTCGAAAAATAAAACCGAGATATCATCTGGCCGCTCGTACTGGACCTTCCCCGAAGTTCTGGGAACGAGAGCCCTTTTCTTGGGATGACGAGTCTGGGAGAGTTTCTCGTTTCATAAGCCTTGGTGCATTCGGTGGAGAAGAGCATACCGGCCAGAAACAAAGGGTTCGTCGACCAGCTCGTAAAGATATCTGTGATGATTCATATTTCCCCAGTGGTTTTACGCCTTTTCCATCGTGCCATCAGCGACTGCAACTCAACGCCCAAGCAATATCACGAAAAATCCGTTCGCCGAAGCTGTTTCTCGTCTACCGAAACGGTTTCATGATACCGACGAAGGAGAAAACTTCATCTTCGGAAGTATCCACCATCCTACAAAGCGTCCTAAGCCAGGTTTGTCTTTACATCACTACATCGTTTCCACTTCCCTGTTACCACTACCTACAGAAACGCCGAATGGACAAACCAGCAAACCCCCCATTGGATACAAGTGCAGGCGATGTCAATCAACCGAGGTTAGCCTCTCCTTGATATGAAGGAGGACTCAGCTCAAGTGATACTTCAGCATTTCATTGACAATTGCCCCGAACGATTGAAACCGCCAGAAGGGTACCTGTGCAAGATCTGCAATATCCCTGGACACCTCATTCGTGACTGTCCAACCAAACATGCCGTAGGGGACACCGGTGGCCACAAACCACGTGAAGGATACGTATGCCGTGCCTGTGGAAGTGAATTACATTATGTTGCTGATTGTCCAGTGGCGAATCAACGTGGGCCACACGGCCAGGGCGGTAAAAGAAGACCACCGAAGGAGATTGGACGTATGCCCTGGTTCTATTCACTTTTGTTTTCTACTTATGATGTTCATTCAGCGGAGGAGTGTTGGTTCTGTCTGTCAAATCCGAACTTGGCGTAGGTGACTACTAAAACAGCTGACTCCATTCCTAATGCACTGACAGGAAACACTTGATTGTCTCAATTGGTACCGAGTGCTACTTAACGCTCCCGAAAGGGCAGATTATCCCAACACAGTCGGCCCCAGACGAGTGTAATGTCACTCGTGTTCCGGGAGGTGGCCATGTCCTGATTGTGCCAATCTGTCATCAACCCACATACAACACGATTCCCGCGGACATTTCGCCGCCCATTCTTGATGAAACGGAGAGGTAGTGTAGTGTTCGACTTCTAGACTGAATTTCGTTCTCATCAGACTCTACGCAGGTATAAAGCTGCTCTTCGAGGTCTCTTCGCTAAGCACGGTGCTGTGCCCGTATTCTACGAAGTTGCTCGGTTGAGCGCGAAAGGAGGTCACGCACATGTTCAAGCTGTGCCTGTTCCTGTTTCTTTGCAAAATGAAGTCGAGGCTGCTTTCCTCAAAGAGGGTTGTGCCTTAGGAATAGACTTTGAGTCGGACGCTGATGGTGCATTGGAAGCCTGTGCTGGTGGCGCACGAAGCTACTTCCGTGTCGATCTTCCAGATGGGCGTAAATTAATCCATCTGATGAAAGACGATATTCCCTTCAGCGTTCAGTTTGGGAGGTACGTACTGCTACAAGTCATTGTTAATATGGGCCTCTCAGGGTATTATTGCAGAAAAGTGTTGGTGTCTCTCCTGAACATTACGCCCCGGCTTGACTGGAAGATGTGCATTCTTTCAGAGGAGGAGGACAAGGCAGATGTTGAACTGTTCAAAAACGCTTTTGCACCATTTGATCCATCATTATGATAAGTATCGAACAATGAGCGCTCCTACACCTTTCATGCCAATACAATGTCCTTGTCTACAATTTCAAGTCTAGGGTTCGTTACTAGCCAGTCATCTCTACGTTGTACCTTTGCCTCCCATTCGCTTCGGCATCTAGATGTGTATGGGCGCCGTTTCCAAACTCTTCTTGTAACTATGGCCAAATTTCTTAGTGCCTTCTTTCCTCGCTGCCTTGACCACTTTCTCGATAGCATCAATGCCTGGAAATCGTCGCGACACAGTCAGCTCTAGTATGAAATAATCAAATTACACACACCTTTGTCAAGGTCCTCCAGAGGAGGTCCGAAAGACAAGCGCACGAAGTGATGACAAGGGGAATTAAACAAATTCCTGCGGTGAGCCGGGTTTATATCAAAGAAGATACCGGGGATCACGATGGTTTTTTCTTTGAGGAGTTCTTCAAAGAAAGTCTAGGAAAGGCATTGTATACAGCAGTTATCGAAGCAAGGTGTGGGAACCAACCAAGCCATTGTTCAACGGTGGAGGAAGCTTCTCTAAGTTGAGCCAGATGTAGAAGGTTGCTTGAGGTGGGATATCTACGTCGAGATGAAGATCATGAAGCCGCTTGAGCACATGATCGCGCTTTGCTTTGAAGTGCTTCTGCAGCGCGAGCTATGTATCACGGGGGAGTAAACCACTTAACGAAGCGCAGCTAGCTAATAAAGGGTTACCTTTTCGTGTGCTACGTGGCTGGGTTCTAAGAGGGGAATAGCAGCAAGTTGCATACTGGGTAAATGTCAGTGGCTGAGGAGAGATAACACACAAAATATGAACATACGGGTGGTTCGCTCCACCATCCAAGAAGGATCCTAGCCTGATTTCAGCAGGGAACGCCATATGTCCCGATTGACAGACAGACCTGACTGAGAAAGTGCTGTGATCAAATTCTTTGGCCCGAGAACCCAACATACACGCCAGCCAGGGAGCCGCCAGTTCTGTCCGCTCCGTTTAGCAATACGTGACGAGTGAAAGAAACTCTCCCGACCTTCGTGAGTCCATCGATGATGACGACCGGATCAGTGTTAACGTCGTCCACATACTCGGCTGAGGAGACGGATTTGCCAAAATCTCGCTCGTGCTCAGGATAAATGTACCAGGAGTAGAACTGTGATGGTATTACATGTGGAGCGTCGGATGAGCTGATACATAGCATCTCAAGCAAAGAATGTGCAGCGAACCTCGTCGAGAATGAGAGTTGTCCCCTCCTTGCTAAGGGCCACGAGTTCTTTGAGATCCTTGCCGCTAAACATTGTTTGGATGAGGTAAAGCCCTCACAGACATTGTTTGACATACGCAATGACTTGTCCTGTCGGATTTCGTGGATTCGACGCGATGATGACGGCGAGCCCTTGAGTGCGAATATCTTTCTATTGATGGCGATCTGTGATCAAATCACGAAAGAGCCCTTGCTGAACATACCTTGGTCTGTTCAATATCAAGACGGTATTTATGCTAATAAAGCATCAGCACTGTTGGTGAGTAGAATCTGATGGAGATAGACCTTAGGATCGAGACTAAGAAGAATCAGCCACCCGACTACCGAACATTGCGAATGGACTCACACTGTCGGGACAGGAACGAGGCGTTTGAACGCGCTCAAAACTTGATCGTAAGCAGTGTAGTCCGGAATCTGATATGACTACGGATTATGATCGTTTAGTAATAAGATTGGAGAGTAAATCAAATAGACATACACAATAGACATCGCTGACGACAGCAGCGACACGGGACAATCCAGAACGACCACCTGGGACTATACAGACGTTCTCGTATGTATACTGACTATTCTTTCCCTGACGGTATGTGTGGTTGTACAAGTTTGCGACTGCTTCTCGAAGCGCTTTGACAGAGGTCGATTAGGACACATGTAGGGAGCAGCATACCGCGAACCTTTAACACCAGTTGTAGGGGCGTATTCCAAAGAATCGACGGGCATGGGTATTGAGTCGGGACGAGGTAGCGCATTGGGAATCGGTCCAACTTCAGGCGCGCCCTGGCCGAGGTTGGCCCATTGGTGAGAGTTGGCATAATTGAAGCCATTAGCCATCGCGCGATCGGAGCAGTAGATCACGCCAGTGCTACCCGGATGCTCGATGCCGGGCACAGTTTCTTCATCCTGTGGTGTCAAGGATGGAGATCAGGGGATGGTCAGATTATAGAACTGTGTTACTGACGGGGTTGACGGTCTCGGGAAGAAAGCCCTTGGGCTGATGGCCAACTTGCTGGCGGAAGATCTGGGAGAATATCTAAGACGAATTCCGATAAGGACTGAGCGAGGATACCTGGTGAGCCTCGGATTCCTTTTCATGCTTGAAGTGTTTCATGACTTCGTGTACCTGGTGCGCAAAATTTGCAACGGAGGGGATGCGGGGTAAGTGAAGGTGCATGTATAGTGAAGAGAACAGGCGGTGATGGCACACACCATCTCTCTTATACTGGGGGTGCCACTACGGGACGGCAGCCTGCTGGACGGCCTGCTAGAATGGGGGGACATTACCAGGAATGGGTAGAAGATGGCTGGGACTGGTCAAGGAGGGGAAAACAGCGGCAGTAAATTGCCAGTGGCAGCTGTATTTATATACATCTCGGACGGAGACGACACTCCATGACAGCAAAAACGT